>VNWX01001750.1:0-14157 GCA_009869905.1 Ceratophysella communis | reverse complement strand
AGAACGGGTGATGGCGTAAAGAAAGGGAGATTGGGCTAAAGAACGGGTGATGGTGTAAAGAAGAGGGGATGGGTTAAAAGAAGGAAAATTGAGTTCAAGAATGGTTAAACCGGTATTATGCTTGGTTATGGTTTCTCCGTCCGTAGGACCGGCTTTCAGCTAGTATATTCTAAGTTCTCTACGCTAAATATTGAAACTAATTAGGAGATACAGAACTCAATTCATGATCTTTTACTAAAACATTTCAGAACTTAACTTAATTTCTAATTAATTTCCAGGTGGCCGCAAGCAATCACACAACGAGAAAAGATGAAGTTATATTTGATCTTTAGGACGATACAAGTGTACAATGCAAATTTTTCTTCCTTTATAAAAGCAATATTGAATACAGCAACGGTTAGCATGGAATTATCAATCCTTACAGCTCTATATGGCGTTGTAAAATTGAATAACGTGCTAAATGCATTCTGTTTAACTGGAATGGTACTACTTGCTATGTTTTGTAGTTTTATACTATTAGCAATTTTCCTAACCTCCAGTGACTTGCGAACCGAGTCCAATAATTTTAAACATATTAGTAGGTCAAGTTGTAATCTTCAGACGTCTCGCTTCTTTCAAATTTTAAATAAGCTTTATATCAGCTCATTTAGAGAAATGTATATTAGACTATGGGATATTCCAGTACACAAAAATACCATCCTAAATTTTGCTAATCATTTTATAATCTTAAGACTAATTGATTTGTTACTTACATTCTAGTCTGTCTCTGCCAGCATTTATGAATTCCTGAGTAGGCGACTCCCGTGATCACTCCTAAATGAAATTATGTTAATTGCGTAGTCCAGGTACACATTCCACTTGTGGAATTATATGTGTATGCTGACTGAGGCATTTCACCTCGAGATGCTTCTCTCATTCCTAACCTAGCAAGGCCTTCACTCTCAAACCTCTCTTCCGCACAGTGCTTGTGGGTTACCTGCTTCGCTGTGTCTCTGGGTGGGAGAGGTATTGCACGAGACCGCTGGCAAGGGCAAAGCCTGTGCTTGCTGTACTAGTCTGGAGAGATCGCACAAATTGATGTGGACAGCTTGTCATTGTCATGGAGTACGCGAAATGGACCTAATACCCCAATGGTCTGATCGCTGTGGGAAGAGGCATGAGTAGTGTACCATCCTGACCGTCCCAGGAGAGGTTATCGAAAGTGCCTCAACCCCCTCCGCTATAACATACAACATTAGGGTGTTGCAAAGAAACATAGCGCACAAAACATAGCTGCGACAAAACATAGCGGAAAAAACATAGCGGAAAAAACATAGCGGGGTAAAAACATAGCAGGGAAAAAACATAGCGGGGACAAAACATCGCAGGGAAAATACATGCCGTTTTACTTTTTGTTAGTAAGTGTGACATTAATTTAAGTTAGTTTAGGTTAGAAAAAATTCTCAAGCACTGGATAAAGACCTAGAGCACGGTCTAGCCCTCGCAGGGTTAGGGGGAGGTTAGTTTTTCCTTGCTAAGTTTTAATCCCGGTATGTTTTTTGCCTGCTATGTTTTATCCCCGCTGTGTTTTTCATTGCTATGTTTTTACCTCGCTATATTTTTTCCGCTATGTTTTGTCGCTGCTATAATATGTACGCTATGTTTGTTCGCAAATTTAAAATTAGGACCGGGCCCCAAAGGTGCCGGACCAGAACGAAAATTATATACAAAAAATATTTCAAAAGTCTAACCATTTTAATAAAAACAGTGAATTTCTCTCGCATAGTTAGCTAGACGTTATCGGACTTTGACGCATAAAAATTTCAGTAAAAATTCGTAGAACACATATTTTTTCGCTTTACTTACTAGGCACTATCGGGTACAGGGCATAAAAATTATAAAGTCATTTGCCAAAACCATTTTCCATCTGCTCTTCTATTTCTTTCGGACAGAGCCGAAACACCGATTTGTAGGTATTCTTTTCTATCGAACACGATACCTGTTCTGAAACAGTTATACTAGAGAATTCACTGGAGAAATCATTTCATGCTATAAAATTGAGAAATTTTTAGAGCTAGTTGTAAGATCAGAATAGTTCAAATTCTATGAAATGTTTAAACTTATTGTTCTAATCAAGTTTCAATTTCTACAATCAATGTTTAGAGGTTTAATAATAATAAAGTATTTTCAAGCATTGGAATGTATATTTTAGGTTCTTTTTTTACGAAAATTGTCGGGCCGGGCCAGACCTAGCCGCGATTCTGCTTCCAGTAGTCGCTCCTCTGGACAGTTTAGAATTAGTTTCTGGACGCGCATGGTTTAAATTATAGATTCGCCTCTAACCGTGCAGTCTCATCAAGTTTTAGCCAGGTAAACATACACAATACACAAAACTCGATTCATTTTAATGATGTCATGCTACAATGCTCTCATCTCACGTCCTTGTCCAGAAACTTTTTGCTCTCATATTATAAACCTGATCGTGTCAAGCCCAGCAGCCCTCTCCGGATATACAGCTTTAGCATAAATGCCCCTCACTATTTACCTGAGTCATAATCGTTAAGTCTCAAGATTGAGAGATTGAAATGCAAGAGGTAGTTTCTCATACAAAGTTAACAAGTCACGAAGTTACAAAAGAAGTATACATTGTAATGTAAAACCGGTGTTAAAAAGTTGTGTGTGAATTTGGGTTTTAGTTTTTATTACTATCCTGTCTGTGTACAACTTCATTAAATTCTTTCATGCTGCAGAAATGTCTCTAGATGTATGTTGATAATAATTTACTTTAGACATCGTCTTACACTTACGAAGTAAGTGAAACATTTTAGTATTGTCAGAGTACACCTACGCTTGAGCTGGGAGCAGATGCTCTCTTGTGAGTGCAATATGTAGGCAGATTACTTATTCCGAAATTAATCCCCTTGTTAGCTCTCCCTCCATAAAACACATAGACAAGGAGAGAGACGTTCAGTTTTGTGATCAGTTTAATGGCTTCGTTGACCTTGGTCGAGATCACGGCTATTGTTAGAGCCTCTAGCATGTCTAGTGTGCAGATCAGATAGACGCCTTGACGTCTGAAACCCAGTAAAACCCCGAAATTTGTATATCTTCCGGTGTGGGTGGGTGTGGTCGTTCGGTTTACCAGCTAACTGATCCCGTGACTGATATTCTATACCTAATTGAAGCTAATTAAGCCACGCATGCCAGAGTCCAGGGCAAAATTCATTTTCATCGAAACTGTCACTCGGAACATGGAAACGGTATCATACGGGCTAAATTTCTCAAACAAACTCCGTGGCTCCGCAGGATATGAATAAAAACGGACTGGTGTGAAATGCTAAATGTAACCGGAGCCTGGTGATCAATGATTTCCATTTGAGCTAATAAACGGGATCAAGTAAATGAAGTAAACTGTATATCTGCATCTGTAGCGGAATTCGGGGAGGTCGGATGTCGGATCGAAGCGTAGCCAAATATCTAGCTTGAGCGTAAACACAGTTCCGCTGCTGGTTCCAAAAATAGAGTCGAGTCGACTAAATTTCTGTGTGCCTGTGGCTGGCTGTGGCAGGCAGCACAGAAGTGGGAGCTGTTTTGGTGTCGAGAAAATTTTTACGACAATAAGAAGACGCCGAAGAAGACAGGCGGTTTTCAATTGAACATGGCATTTATCCGTGTCTTAGTCCTTCCTTTGCTGATATGCGGATTTCTGGGGATTTCCCGAGGACAGTCCCTGGAGCAAGCCAATCTTGTCATCACGTCCATCATTGTAAGTTGTCGAAATCGCCAATTCATTAAACGAGACAATAGGATTATTTATTTATTTTCGTTTTTATGCTGGTTTAAGACGGAGCCATACCTCATGCTCAAGTCTGACTCGGCGGCCGCTACGGGCAACGATGCATATGAAGGATTTTGTAAAGACATCATTGATATGTTGCAGGCGAAACTGAAATTCCAATGTAAGGTGTATCATAATTTATAAAAATGACTTAACATTATATCAAAAATATTTGTTGCTCTACGTGAACTTACGACGATTTCTTAACAGACAAGTTAAAGCGTGTGACCGACAACAAGTACGGAAGTTACCACAATTCGACACAAAACTGGAATGGAATGATCGGAGAGCTTTTGACTACGGATGCAAATGTGAGCCTAATTCCAAATTGATTTACCTTCTCATAGTCAGCGAATATATATTGAACGAATGTGTAACATTTTCAGAGGGCAGACCTGGCCGTAGCACCTTTAACCATTTCTCGAGCCCGGGCTTCCGTAGTTGACTTTACGATGCCCTTTATCGAGTTCCAGCTCGGAATTCTACTGCAAAAACCGGAAGAAGAGCCTGGTATTGGATCCTATGTTTTCCTTCGTCCTCTCAGCCTTGGACTTTGGCTTCTGCTACTACTGACCCTGATCGTATTGCCGGTGGTGCTGTTCTTCATCGAGAAAGCGGTCGCAAGGAAGGTGGAAGAAGCACGCGTGGCCAAGGCGAGGCAGATTCCCATTGTCCCACTTCCACCCCCACCTGCACCACCGGTCGCCTTTTGGGCTAATGGTATCGTTGGATCTCCGAGGTAAGCTACGGCGCCGAACAATTGATGCGAGAAGGTTAAAATTCAAAATAAGTTGTGACTGACATTTCATATTACGGTTTATAGATCTGCTGCAGGTCGTGTTCTTCAAATAACCTTCTGGGTCTTTGTTGTCATTTTCGTTGGAGCATACATCGCGACATTCGCGGCTGACCGAGTTGTAGATCGTCTCAGCGCTAATGATGACGAAGATTCTTTAGATATCAAGAACGTGGAAGATTTACTTGGGCAGTCAGAAATCGTCCCTGGTCTTCTCCGAGCTGGAAGTACTTATGATTACTTTCGGGTAAGCCAAACTTAATTGACAGTGGATTATTGCTTCAAACGAAGTACCGTTATCATTTTAAAAAATTTTAACGGTTGTATTTTGCTTCTGATTCTAGTTTTCTAAGGTTCCACTCTACCGAAAACTATTTCATAAAATCTTAGACAAAAAGGACACTCACAATTCTCTTGTTCGGACAATGGAAGATGGATTTGCGAAAGTTAGAAATTCAAGCGGTACGCCATGTTGTTACCAAGCAAGCACTTTAAGTTATACATGAGCACGATTTTTTTGACAAATTCTTATGACTTTTCAGATAATTTTGCTTTTATCCTGGAGTCCCCATACGCTGAAAATGAGAATGGTAAAGAGCCTTGCAACACAGTTCTCGTTCCGCAATTCTTTGGACCTAAAAAAGGATATGGCGTAGCCATGAGACCGGAATTTCGATACAAGTAAGAACATGTGTAATCAATTATAGATTTCAATCGTAAGCTTCCTAGCCGTCATTTTACCAAATAAAACATCTTTTTTGCAGGAAAGAAATCAACTTGGCAATTTTAGAAATGAAGGAGAACGGTAATTTAGAGGATTTAGAACAGAAATGGTTTAAAAATCGAAATGTGTGCGAGAAGCCTGATGATGACGACGAGGATGATGTAATGCTTAATCTGTACTACGTATGTATCGAAACTCCATGCTCATCCTAGCCACTAAAGTGCTAATTTTTTGTACAGGATAATGACGAGGACGGACCACTTTGCCTAGGCACAATGGCTGGCGTCTTCTATATTTTAATTGCTGCCATTTTGATTGCTCTTATTATAGCCGCCGTTGAAATTTCAATGGCTAAAAAGAAAAACGTAAGACTTGTCACGTCACGAGCAGAATATTTTTATGCATGGAGAACAGACAATTCTGTCTAACACGTTTTCATGATTTTTTAGAATCCGACAACTGGGTCACGAGGGGATCGAGCGGTGGAAGTTCCCCTACGAGAAACGGCCTAGAAGATCAGCACATGACCACCACTTATCCTTATAATTATTGGTACAAACCATGCACGTTTACTCCAACCAACCACAATACTCTTACTGCCATTATTTAATTTTAATCCACGCTACAGTGTAATCAAGAATAGGCAAGAGCTAGATTTAAAAAATTATGTTCAACCTTGGTTAATTAAGCATACCTCCTTATATATTATCTCTCCATTATAAAAATTGAAAATTACTATGTAATACACATTGTATTAAGTAAATATGGACACATAAATAGACACTCAAAATATTTGAACTTTACCTACTTGTGAATTACAAAATTTCAGGACAAAATCATTTCTCTGTACTGTAAACTGAATTACAAGCTTTTAGGCCTTCCTTATTGATTGATTTAGGTCAAGGTTATGTGCAACAAGTTTTCAAAGAGACTTTTAGAATATTCAGATTACAATTTAATCTGTACTTTCCTTGAATATCTGCGCACATGAATCAAGCATACAAACCGCAACTATTTTTAAAAGGCTCGCTATTTTAAATTCATATAACATAAGTTTTTTCCTTTTTGATATCGCTCATCGTACATTTAAGTAAATTTCAATACCAAACGAAAATGATAAAGATAACTAAATATAGTGAATAATTCAAAATGCGAAGTTGTAGTATTTCAAAATCTTAACGATTGTATCGAAAACTTACAACAAACAAGGCTAAGCATCCAATTGGTTTTTTAAAATAAAATCTAAACCATCATTGCAATTCGACGCTTATTTAGATAAAACTTTTGTAAAAAGTATTCTGCCTAAGGTTAGACGCTGATTCTCATCAGCTTTATTTAAATCGTACTCAAATCATGAGCCAGACACAAAAATAGGATCTAACAAAGTCAAAACTAGGCATCTGGGTCTTGTACTATATTTTCAAGTAGATAACTGTTACTATGCACCCGAAATACCTACATTGTAAAAAAAGGGCAAAGCAAATCCAGTTTCCTCGTTTTCTGGTTGATCTGTTTTTTCGGATTTAGTTATGCGTGAAGGAGAGTTCTTAGGATCAGAGCCAATAATGCCTGACGAAATTTGGCTAGCATTCAGATACTTTAAGACAGTGTTATAAGTTTAAGTATTTAAAACAAAACAGTTCAAATTTTATTAAAAACAGGTAGTAAAAATCACACTCGTTTGTATTCAAGATGGATATAAAACACTTTGATTAGCAGCGTAACTAACTAGGACTTTCGAAACTAATAAAATAATTGCAATAATAAGCTTATTATTTTATTTACTGAGCACCTCCACTTCACAAAAAATCATAGCTCGTTATTCTGCCTTAAGAGCAGCTCAAGAATTTGGAAATATGCACGATTCGCTAGGAAACTCCTAGTTTATTTCTGTAAAGTAAGCGGGCGTCTGGTGTTAGAGGTTAAGAGAATAAAAGATCTAATATATTTTGACAACGAACGTCTGGCAATTTATTTTGGAAAGTCAGTTTGCGGATGTGTTTTTATTCAAAGTATTTTTTAAAAACATCTGGCTCGTCGTTGAAAAGAAGAGCAGGGCAAGTTTAAGAAAAGGAATTCAAATCGTCTAAGATAAGGATGGTTTTATAAACGCGTTCGGGTATTTCTGGAGCGATTCCAAGATATATGTATAGCAGGAACATTCTTGAAGAGCTAGAGCCCGGTACTAGTAGTATTATTACACAAGATTTAGATAGCCTTTAGTTTGCAAAACCGGCTATGCACTGTTTGAGTTTTGCTGCACAGCAGCAAACATTATATCGGACAAGAACGGTTATTTAACCAGCACACCTGTTACCTGTATTAGTCATGGGTAAATTATTCAGGTGTAAAACTAACGTGATGAACAGCATTGTTCTTTACGTCATTTTTACCTGCCTTTGGGCGAATTGTAACGGCCAGCGTCAAACGCTTTATATTTCAACGCTGTTGGTAAGTCCAAAAATTTCGACATTCTGCGGAATCGCAAAATAAAGGTATTATATTAATAATATATTATTTATATTTTATTAGAATCCACCATTCCTAATGAAAGCAGCGGATTCGAGCTCAGCCAGTGGACCTGACGCTTATGAAGGCTTTACCAAGGATTTGGCGGATGAGTTGTCAAAGCGTTTGGGATACAATTGTAGGTTTTGCAAGTATATTTATCCGAATTGAAGTCGGTGCTAATTGACTAAATATGACACTTTACTAGACAATTTCCAGCTTCGGACCGAAAAGGAGCAGGCTTATGGAATGAAATTAGAGAATGGAAGCTGGACAGGACTCATTGGGGATCTTATCAATAGCGTAATATTTAACACGTATTTGCTAAGATTCAAAATAATGCTTGACTGACTGGTACGAAAATATATTTTTATTACTGATATTTTAGCGTGTTGGTAACCCGATGATTATAGCCGATTTAAGCGTGACCCGAGCTCGAGCTGAAGTAGTGGATTTTAGCGTTCCATTTCTACAATTTCGCTTGTCTGTACTACTGGAGGATCCGAATGTCAAGGCGGCAAGAAATTCAGCTTCTGATGAAAATGATGATGAACCGGAAGAGGACGAAGAAGAAGTTGGAGATTTAATTTGGTTTAGTCCATTTACAACACCACTCTGGATCCTGTTTATTCTGGCCATAATCCTTCTTATCTTGCTCATTTATTTCGTCGAGAAATTTGTTTATCAGAAAACTGCAGTAACTGGACGTGGAACTGAACCACCTCCGCCAGAAAAAATATTTGGCAAATTTTCAGAACGTGTATTTGGAGCTCCAACGTAAGAATATTGTATTGTATTCTATTCTGTACCGTAAAATAATTCGCTGTGCAAAATTCAAGTTTTATGCATCCTAAGTGCTTATTTTCAAATCAAAAGTTAAAAATTGCAGTTGGGTTACATAAGCATGCCTTAATTTCCAGGTCAGTTGGAGCACGATTCCTTCAAGTCACGCTCTGGATCTTCCTAATTATTTTCATCTCTGCCTATACAGCTAATTTCGCTGCAGATCAGATCCTGGATATTCTTGACACGGAAAAAGAACTTCCAGTCCAAAGCTTGGATGAGTTGGTGAAACAAGATAAAATCAAATATGGGATGTTAGCTTCTGGAGCAACTTTTCAATATTTTGAAGTAAGTTGGTAATTCATAGAAAAACTATGAAATTGTAGTTGGCTCACCAAGAATGGCATTATCATCAAATCCCATTTTATTCTTTAAATTCACAGAACTCAAAAGACCCTCAAATTCAGAATATGTATAAAACGATGACCGAAAATAATCAATTAGTTAAGACCTATGAAAGAGGAATTACAAAAATTGAAAAATCAAATGGAACATTTGCCTTGATAATGGAAGCCCCAGCAGCCAAATATGCAGGCATTCGGAAACCATGTAATCTTGCTCTTCTACCAGAACAATTTGGGCCGAAAAAGGGATTTGCTATTGCTCTGCAAAAGGATTCTAATCTTTTGTAAGTCAGGTCTATTAAATATTAACGTTTTTATGACCTACCTACACGAACCACAAGTTATTGAATATTTTCTAATGTTGCAGGAGACCAGTTAACTTGATTCTTCTGGATATGATTGACTCCGGATTTTTAGGCGATTTGGAGGATAAATGGTTCAAGGACAATTCAGAGTGTGACGATAGTGAAAAGGGACAAGATATTGAGGTAAATATCAAAGTTTATTTTAAGAATTTGTGTTGAAAATTTGGGCTAATTTTCTACTCCAATTTATTTGGAACAGATTGATATAAGACTACGATCCATTGACAGTGGATAGCATGGCCGGTGTTTTCTGCCTTATTGGATTTGCTGCCATTCTCGTTATTGTCATTGCAGTTATAGAAATTGCATTAATTTCAAAGACTCCTAAACAAAATGCCTAAAGAAACCCTGCGAAGTACAACTGTCGTTTAAACAATACTTTTAAAATTATCATTAAATGATTCATTGCATTGGTCAAACTATTATCAGCTGGCCCTGAAATACTGTTTTAATTGTACAGGATTAATTAAATATGCATCGGTCTGCTACATATGCACTAGTCAAATAAATACACTAACTTTATGTGTCCTCCAAAGGTAAAGCGAGCTTTTAAAAATTTGTCTAAACAAATTATCTGAATAAATCTAATGTAAATTTTACGGAGCAACGGTATGAAGTTTGAAAATTGTGTTTAGTATTATATCCAAGCAACCCAGTCAGCTGTAAGTTCTTAAAACTCTTGAGTATTCAGTCTGGGAGGGGCTGGAACGTTGACGCTAGCATATACAAACCTCCGTAGCTCACCTGAACCTCTACTGTCAAACTGGACTTTGGCTGAATAAAAGAAACTGTTGAGTAAGTATACAAAAAAGTTCCGGTTTCACCAAAAGCTTTATAAAATACATCGTTGAATTCCAAAATTTCTGGGCTGCACCCTACTCAGCCTTCGTGCCTGCTACTAAGCTTAGCTTTAACTCAAAGCGTTTCATTTGTAATTTTTCATGCTATTATTGCAGCAACTGCTGTACAGGGTCGTTTATAATATTTGCCTTCCACCCAAGACAATGTTTTCAAAATGCGTACTTGGACATGTTATTCACCAAATTAAAGATTTGGTTCATTTTCATTTCTGCTTTCATGTTCAAATAATATTTTGCATTTTATACAAACCGATCGATGGATCGATGCACATCGCGATCGCGAGAGCGAGAAAGCGGACTACTCCGTCGCTCGAACTTCCCTTGCACGGATTTTGGAAATCTGCTTTACGCCTCCATTCTTGCACCAGCGAAGCGAAGGCACGCGCGTGCAGCGTCTCCTTCCCGTGTTAATGTCTGTTGCCTATAAGAAAAAGTTCTCTTATCGAAAACTTGACTCCAGTGATTCAACTTGATACTAGTAACAAAATTTGACACATTTTGGAGCGTCTTATTTGTATTGCACGCCCTGTTGCCTCTTAAAAGCACAAGCATAGCTAAGAAAAATTCACGCGCTATAGCGCTGGCGGACGACATTAGGAATGAATTAAGCGTTAATTTGGTGTATAACATGCACGGGTAAAAGTGTCGCAAATATGGCCTGGAAGGGGAGGCAAACTACCCTGTACCTGAATCAAAGCCGGCACACTAAATGAGTTTGTCTGTGTTGTGTAATTTGTGAATTGTACGGAATGTTGCAATCTTGCAATTTATTTCTACTTCAGAAAGCATTCCCAATGTGTACTAATTTATTTTTGTACAACGATTACCTAAAAATGCATTATTTAAGAGTTGGAATTATAGAAGCTGAAAATCCAGTTTCAGAATTTCAGGATAAAATTATTTATTCAATGGTTGAATAAATTATATCCAATTAAACATCGTGGAATGAACATCAAGTTGTTGGCTATAATTATCTATAGCTTACCTAAGTGTGACACTGCAGATTTGGTTGATTAGACGGCAAATTTGGGTGAAATAAAGTTTTTTTTACTATCCTTTCCTTGTTTACCCTGTTTGCTTTATTCACCTTCAAAAGCTTAATCATTGGAACCAGTTTCATATATTTTAACTTGGACTCCGATTTCAAGGTAAAAGTCAAAGCCGAGCCTGTCTAATTTATTTAATGCATTCTGAGCATTCTATCCATGCATGCATAACTTCTTATTATACAAAGGCCTGGTCCCGGTCCTGAGCGATCTTCATCACTTTATTTATTTGATATTGCCTTGATCAAATCAGATTCAAGTACAAAGCAAACGAGTTTCTTCAATTATGTAGAAACAATATGGACATCTTCCATGTAATGCAGTTTTAATAAAAAATGTGGATAGTCTTCCAGTCAGTCGAGTCCCAAAAGTTAGTGATTTTGTCGTGATTCATGATCTCAGATTTTTTTGATCTGCACGTGGAAGCTTTAGCGTTTGCTAAGAGTATCGAAGCCAAAGAATTTATATATAAGAAAATACTCCTGCTTGCACAAAACCCGCAGTACAACTCTAGGAGCATACCGAGGCGTATGTACTCATCTTCAATTGTTTAATCTTAACTGGAATTTTAAATTCCCAATGTAGTGTTTCGAATCAAAGTTTTAGCCGAAGGAGAGACTGAGAAACGAGTGCTATTTAAACGGAACACTATTTTAAATTCAGAATTACTGATATTTGATAGAGCGGGCAGTCACACATGTAAAACAGTATTTTAGAACGCCAAATAAAATACTACTAATACTAATCGTGCAGCTAATTAAAATACTACCAACTTCTGTTTCAAACAAGATGAACAACATGAAGCTAATACTATTCCTCGGCCTTGCCGTGGCCGTGCTGGCCAGCTCGTCGTCGGCACACCGCAGAGATAGACGTCGCCAAATACAGGAGTCCATGTTTCGCATGCTCACAGGGTCAGCTTACCGCATGGCCCAAGACTCTATCGAGTGGTGCGGCGAATCCAGAGAACCGGGCGGACGGCCCTATGAATGGTCAAAGTACCGTGCTATGAGCATATATCTGCTGGACCTGTACTCGGCCCTGCAGTTTGACCCTGAGTGCAATAATAACGTAAGGAAGCTGTATAACCTCCTCATGGCGACTCCTGAATCGCCGGTAGCGTACAACATCGACCGGAGATGGTGGGAAGGCGTCTTTCTGAAGACAACGCTGGACGCTTTTACTTGCGGCTTCAACGGCTCCAAAATCAACGACTTTGAGTTTGTCTCGGAAGACCTTGCGGAAAATTTTGACACCGACATAACTAAGCAGAAGATCTGGTATCTAATTGAGAGCTACATGGAGGGGCAGTACAAACAGCGCGAGAACCCGAACCGACGTCTGGACTTTGATGCGGGTCTGTACATTCCTTTCCTCGACACGTTAACCGGCCGTGTTTACTCGTCAAAGCATCTTCTGCGCGTTGGATTTCCCTCGTACATGGGTCGCTCGCTCTGGTTCCTGTTTCACTCATTGGCCTACCGCGTCCAGGATATCGGCACGATCAGTCCAGGCCACATGCAAGACCTGAAGACCAGACTGACCAGCTTCATTGGCTACTTCTGCATTCAACCATCCATGTCCGTTCTGTCGCGAACACTTTCTTACTTCAGTGTCAGTCAATAATCGCTTCGCCAACGACGGCATGGAGAATGAGGCCATCCGCTTTTACCCCATTGAACATTTACTCATGGGTGGCACCGGTGGAACGCTACCAGCCAAGCTGTCGGCCATCAACGCAGCCGATAAAACCTCGCCCAGCAAGTTCTTTTGGAAGCTTCACAATGCCGTGACTTCAAGCGTCGAGATGGGCTGCGTTTGCATGACTGAAGAAGCTTTTGACGAGGATCCGTTCCGCTGCGTGTTTAATTCTTCTAGTACGGCTCAGACCCGCTACCCGATGTTTAATAGAATTTATCCGACGGCTATGCGATTCGAATTCATTCTGAGCGACACCCACAACAAGTCCATCTTTTTTGAAGGTCGCAAAGCCCTGCGCGATATTGAAAATGAAATCGCTGAACTGGACTCCGTAGAATTGAGAAAGATGCTCTTCAGCCATTGGTCGTCCGGTGCCGCACTGACAGAACCTCATACGACCACGTTGTATAGTCTGACGGATAAAATTGAACAGATGAGTAACATATTTGTCTCCTTGCCCATCCTCAAAGAACAATACGGAACGAATGTACCATTTTCGGATACTGTTCTCGAAGAGTACCTAACCGCGTTTCCCACGCAAGCAATCATTTCAGCTCCGCCGCCCGTACCACGCCTTGGATTAGCCTGCCAGCCAGCTTACGAAAAGGAATTGTCAGCATGCATGAAGGCTTACATTCATTAGATATTATTTTGATTGTAAAGAATAAGAATAATTTGGACGAACTTCGGTGAATTGGAAGCTGTTTAAATATATGTCTACAATTTTAGATCCGTATATCTAGGCGTTAGAACAAGTATTTCGATAATAATTGCATTTTGTAAGATTTGTGCTATCACATATAATTGTTTTTAATTTTAAATGCATGAATAAAATTTGAAAAAAGAATGCGATTTACATTGAATAGCTAAATTCTAAATATTAGTAAATATTCTAACTAATTTGCCACTGCAGGCTTGCTACTAGCTTGATCGATCGGAGCAAGAAAGACATAAGCATAATCCAAGAAACATAAATCTGAAGTAGGTGCCAATGGCAGTTTCATTTAATGCATTACTGAATGTGTTGTGCATATGTTACGGCTTGTATATAAACCTGGCACAGTTATAACTGTTACGGCACAGTTATAACAAGAGCATCTCTGTTATATCTGTACCGGCACGGATATAACAAAGCCGTAACAGTTATAACAAA
>VNWX01001749.1:0-14158 GCA_009869905.1 Ceratophysella communis | reverse complement strand
GTGCATGCGTGCGTGGCGGTGGAAGCACTGGCTGTGGGGGTTCCGTCTTGGACTCTGGAGAAGGTCAGGGAGGACGATACGGTGGCTTTTGCTCCAGAGTCGCCATTGTTCAACAGAGTCACTCGATGGGTTTCCGTGCATTGCGTCGTCTTCAGAATACCATTGTCAAAGGCTTGGTTGCAAGTCTGGTCAGAGTCTACGGTGGCGTCGGATTGGATGTCCTGGATAAAGTAATTGAACGAATTAACGAGACGTTGAGCATTCCAAGTTTTTAAAGCTGGGAATCTTACAGTATCTGTCTGGGACGTTGCAGAGGTAAATGGCACTCCGAATTGTGTTGAGAATCCGCCATCACGTCCGCTGCAGCGGTTTAAGTCTCGTGTCTTCTTGAATTGTCCGTTTGCAGAAGTGACGTAGTCAGTTGGGCAGTTGAAGCCAGACACGTCGTCCTATTGGTAGTCCGAATTAATATTGAGAAATGAGAAATCAGGACATAGAAATCGAATAGCTTACGCCTGAATCAAGCAATGACTAACCTCCAAGTACTGAACACGAGGAATATCAGGAGTGACGACAGCATAGTTAACAAAGAGTGACGCCACAGCTCGCTTGATGTTAGCTGACCAAGTAGGATCATTCTCATTGACCTTAAAGTCGCTGATTCGACCATTCGAGTAGCTGAATCGGACTGATGAGCCGTCTAATTCTGCCAACCTCTGCACGACCTGCACATCAAATTGACGCGTACAAATTTCCAATAGAAATCTCCCGTTTCTGATCGGAATAACAACGAGTGCATTAGCCTACCTTTCCGGAAGGAGAAACGAGCTTAAAGTTCTGAAGCGTGAGAACGAAGTCAGCATTCGTGACAGCCAGGGCAACATCTCCGTTCAGCTCGACCGCACTGGTTTCGGCGGTGGTTCCAGTCAGCTCGGTCAACGACTTGGACTCGAAACGGTATTGGTAAGTCTTACCCGGAATGTACTTGAGCACTTCTGTGAATTCAAAATTCCAAGGTCAAGAAGCCTGGAAACTTAGTGAATGGAAATGGCCTAATGCAGACTTATCGCTTGGGGCATGCCCGACGCTCATTCTCTGAATGCATGTCAGCTTAAAATGAAAGAAACGCTTTGTGCTTGCATAATCGAGTAGACCAAGGTTACGTAAGGTTATTCAATGGGCGTTAACGAACGATTAGCCACCTCAAGCTCAAGTCGCCAAGTTGAGATAACGGGAGAGAGCTATTCATTAAATTTTTTCTTTAATTCAGACTTTAGACTCAAGATTATTGGAGTCTTGTCTTTCGTCTCTTATCTGTCTCCTTTCTTTATGCTCGCTCGAATACAGTGACCAGTATTCATTTAAGCATCCGAGTGGACCATGAACCCTATGAGTGAACGCGAACATACAATGGTGTTGTTTGTTCAAGAAACCTTGCTCAATGGTACTAAATTTGCATAAGGCTGAAAGATGAAACGGAACTTGCTACACCCTGCTGACGCATCAATGAACTCGGAACTAATCTTAAGTTAATCAGGCTGTATGGCTGACGATTACATGACCTTCACATTGACATGCATGAGCGTGGAGTAGCTAAGGGTCAAAGTAAAATTGAAAACGTGTCTTTACCTGGTGTGGAGGCATCTGAAGGAGCTGAAATGCGAAACAAGAAGGTATCCCATTAGTGATGTAATGCAAAAGTTACACGGACTCTGGATTCAAAGAGCAACGAAATCATGCAGCAAGGCACTGGAGATTTTTTTTCAAAAAGGTTGCACTCGAATTTTATGAATTTCACTGACCAAAACCGAAGTCAATTATTTGGCAAAGCAGTTAACCATACTCACCGGCAGAGATGCTGAGGGCTCCCCCGAGAGATAAGAGAAGCGTAACGGCCAGAAAATGCCTTGGCCGAAGCCGAGACTTTGTTTCTGTACCGGATCGGTACATTGTCACTTTGAACTCTGCACACTCGTAGACAGTGGACTTGAGTATTTCCAGGTCGCAGGCTAGCTATAAACTAAGAGTCCGGAGTAAGTTGAGGTCATATTTATAGGTTTTGGGAGTTGGGTGACCGCATCAGGCATGAGCTAACCTTGTGCAGAAATAGGGAAAACGCCTGGCGTCTCCCATCAATGCACTCGTCCAGAAGTGGGTGGCGAAGAGAGCTTTCTGGGGTGCTGAGTGCTGTCATATTATTCCAGAAACTGCATGGTACATTAAGACAAGGTTCAGTTCAGTAGATGAGCACGGCGTTACATCAGAGGGAGACGTGTGTAGTTGACATTAGCTGACCCCTCGTTGATCCTCGTTGGGCTTTCTGTTGTGAGCTATTACGTAGGTTTCTAGCAGAAGAAGAAAGACGGGATGATAAATGATAAGCACAGACGGGATTCGACAAGACGACATTATGACATGAGTGAGATCAAACATAGTGGAAAATACTTAAGCTTTAAAGTAAACAAGTGACTCTTTTTAGGGAATTTCTAGGTGATAGAAGATAGAGCATAGACCTGTCAGCAGCTTTTTAAAAAAAAGAGCTGCGGGTTTTCATTCAAAGTGCGTGAGTAAATGTAAGCAAACTGAAACTTGATTTGACCTATGGACTGGACTGTCAAGTTTGAGAAACACTATGACACGGTCGCACAAGCCGTGATGGGCTGTATAGGAATCTGAAATAAGGCTACATTTTCCTGGTTTTCATGACTGTTACGCCAAACAATTTACTCCAAACGGGCAAAAACATTGGGTCGATTAAGGACGCGAATCTAGCGTTAAATTGTCAATCCATCTTTCCAGCATGTCCAGCATCAAGGCCAAGAAAATGTGCTGTCCCAAAATTTGATTTATCTTATATCTTATTGCTGAAATAAATACAAGGATGAACGATGAGACCAAAGTCCGACCATGATAGCCATGTCGATGAGTAATAGGCAGCGCCTCGTAATCATATCACGGGTAGTAGGTAAACCATAGTTTGACTGGAGCATTTGTACTGCTTTTTAACTCTGTTAACCCATAAATCCATCCGGACTAATGCCAGTGTCCGTATCCAGTAGAATCTGGTCTGACTGAAAGGATTATTTTGGGACATTTCCACGAATAATGCAAGTAAATAAGACCAAGGACAAGGCTTTCAAAGTAGATAGAATTGTGGAGGACGTTGCCAATATGTTCAGTTTTAGGTCGCGTAATCTGCAATGCTTCTACATATTTGCTTATTTTCAATAAAATATGAATAAACTGGGTACAGCGTTAGGAAGATGGTCGTTGGTTATCTCAAAGATTGTGTATTTTTATTTCTGTTGAACATGGGAGAGAGTAAACTTGACCTGAGTTTCGTGTGATAAACTCTTAGCGAGTGCTACGGGATTTCTAGGTCTACTGCTAATACTAGAAGAAGAGAGATAGCTTAGGGTCAGTGTCAGTAGTGATGGGAGCTTTCAGAGACATTCAACGATTTCGATTACTCGGGCTATTCCTATCTTTAAAGAATTCTTATCCGAACTTATTTGGTGGAAGTACATCTAACAACTTGAGCACCAGCTCACTAAATTTAACTGTAGTACTGCTTGGCTCACTTTACAGAAGAATTAAGGCTAGAAAACTTAACAAGGAGACGGTACAGATACGCTCAAGAGAATTTTATTTACTTAACACCTACCGATACTAAATAGCACTGGGTTTTGACTGACTTTGACCGAAGGGTCCTATACGGCTAAATTCACATGTTCATTCACTCAAGGTCACCATGCACAGTATTCTAGCACCCAATCCTGTTCCGACAATTCTCTTCTTCATTATTCCTACAGAATAATTAGCGACACAGAGGAGAAGACACATTGACCCAAAGGTCAAGAGACAATCAAGACAAACAGTGAAGGATTTTCCACTTGTCAACAAGGTTCTTGGAATCTCGCGTCCCTCCCCTTCCTTGAGATTTGAATTAGTCTAATTAAGATAATGCTAAAGAGATAACAATGCTCGTTTTTGTAGACATTTTAAGTAAACAGAGTCAAGATTAAATACATCCAACCAACTTCATTCATTCCGCTGTTTTCCACTTGTCAACAAGGTTCTTGCAATCTCGCGTCCCTCCCCTTCCTTGAGATTTGAATTAGTCTAATTAAGATAATGCTAAAGAGATAACAATGCTCGTTTTTGTAGACATTTTAAGTAAACAGTCAAGATTAAATACATCCAACCAACTTCATTCATTCCGCTGTTGATTTGCTTCGTTCAGAGCTCTACTTGAGTATCTAGAACATTCAGAGATGGGTTTAAAGAATTGAAATTGACATAGTATAGTATTGCTTTCGAAGTGTACACATTTCTATTCACTAATCTCTAATTGCTACGAACATGATTAAATTACTTACTCGACTTAACTTCGTTAACTCTTCACGTAACTTTAGCTGGGCTTCAGACAATATGTAGTTCAAGACAATACTTTTGATAATATTTTACAATTAGTCGCTGGTTTCCTGGTTCGATATCACGCTAGTACACAGTACATTATTATGACTTTTCTAAAATCCTATCCTACACTTTATACCTGCGGTTTTTCCTTAATTAAACATCAGTTTACTTTATATGTACAGTACAGACACAAGACAGGAGAGAGAGAGAAAGTCGACAGGAATGTTGAGAATTTTTAAGTGATTTAGGAATGGACATGAAATGGAACGTTAAATTATCGTTGAAGGTGAACAAAAGCATGGAATAAGGTCCTAGGTTTTGAGTTTAACGATGAACGCGTTGGTAACAAAATGGCTACAGAATGGACTGAACGATAAACAGAACCGAACGTCGGGGTAAGACTCAAAATTTTTTAGTCAAGCTGGCTAGTGCCAACTTGGGCAGCCAGAATCCAGGCTAACCATTCCTCATCTTCTTTTTCCTGTTTAGTTTTCTTAGGTAGTCCACTTTCACCCTTCCCATTAGTAACCTCGGCCGCAATGAGAGAGAAGATAATACCAAAACTGAATCCGACGAGGAGACCAATGAGAATACCGAGCGATAAACCCATTGCCACACCGATTGCCATACCTAAGAGCCCTCCAACCCCGCCCCCACACATTAAACCTACCAGCGGCCAACAAGTATGAAGACAACTACATAGCCCATCACCCAGCCTAGTCATACATGAAGACCAGTAGTCACTGCTGTGACGATGACGACGAACACGCTCTCGAGGGATTAGTGAGGGGATTGGGGGCTCGTAATCCTAACGAGCCTCGATTTCACCTGGGAAAACAGAAGCAGAGATTAGTCAACTGAATTAAATTCAACTCAACTTCACTTCACCGACTTTCCAACTAAATAAATACAAGAGAACTCACCATCTTCTTCCAACTTGGATAGAAATTTGGCTACACGATAATCACCCTCGGTCTGACGAAGTAAATCAATAAGAGCCAACAATTTCTTGATTCCAATGAATACCCTGGAATCAGAGAAAGAATCGCCATTAAAAAATCCAGTTCACGTTTATGATATTCGTAAATGTGTAAACATTTAATTTAGATTTGCCACATACCTCCTTCCCTCAATGTTCTTGGCAATGCTAGCCACTTCTTGTTTCGTGAAAACATCCGACTCTTCAAGTACAGCAAGAATATGCTCTGGTTTACTTTGATTTGGAACGTGCAAAACAGCTGTAAATGCTGAAATCATTTCCATTTCTTCCAAGACTTGTCTAAACAGGAAAAAATCAGAAAATTAGGGTCTCGGATCGGTTATCCTATAGCCTATAGCCTTTACGACTCTTGATTGAATGCAGAAGGTCTAACGGAGAAGTTCGTATCAGAACAGTGTAAGAGACAAATTCGATTATGGCAGACAGGTTTATGACTCTATTTTATTGGCTAAACGTCAGTAGTTTTTTCGTTGAACTAATGGAATAATCTTTCATTCGTCTGGAAAAAGGAACTGAGCACTTATCTCGTTATCTGAGACGATCTCATCGATCGCCAAAAACTATTGAACATTTCGAAATACAATGAGATTAATTTTTCATGAATATTCCAAAGCGACTCACCTTCTGGATGAAGTGCAAATGATCAGAAGTTTCCTTCCTTTTGGTGGTTGTTTCTTGAGTAGAACGAGTAATGCTTGCAAAGTCAAATTGGAATATCTCGGTCCAATTGAGCCATAGTCCAGTAGTCGTTCAATATTATCCACAAGAATGCATGAGAGTGTTGACTTGTAAGCATCATCAAAGATTTTACGTATTTGCAGACATTTGGCAGATTCCGAAAATCCAACCATATCCTCAGGACTACATATCTTGACAAACGGGAAATCGGAATTCTTGGCAAGTTGTGCTGCCAAGGCAGTTTTACCAGCATTGGGTGGGCCTTCCAAGAGTACACTTACAAGTCCTGAAGCTTCAGGGCTCTTTGCCTGGAATTGTGAAGAAATGATTTAGTGAAAATGTCAAACGGGTAATATACCTACTGTAGTTTATAAATAGACACGACTAATCACAAGTTTTCTCTAACCTGCTGAATAAGTAGCATTCCATCTTCAAGAACATGGGTCACAGGTGATCCCCAATTTATAATACCTCTTGCAAGCATCATTTGAAGTAATTCTCCACTCATTCCAAAAGCCGGTTTAATATCATTCTCCAAAGCATTCAAGAAATCTGAACGACTGACTTTCAATTTTTCCATTGCTTGTGGATCAACTTCAACTTTGGAAGCCGCTTTAATCAAACGATTCATTGCAGTTGATTGTGCTGCACGCACGAGACCTTCAATTTCTGCACCACTGAAATTCTTTGTCAAGGTTGCCAATTCCTGAAAGTCAACGAGTGGTTAGGTTAGGCGAAAGTAAGCGTAAAGCGTACTTAACTATGCTAACAAATTAATTTAGGATTTTTACATCCAAGAAAACGTCATCAGCCAATTTTCCATATTGTTTCATGAGAGCTGTGTGGATTTTCAAAATCTCTTTTCGTCCAGTTTCATTAGGCAGACTAATTTCCATTTGAACCTGAGGTCAGACCTTGATATTAGTACCAACAAAGTTACCGGCAAAATTCCATAGGCTGAAAAAGGAGATTGCTCAAACCTCGAGACGTCCAGGACGAAGCAGAGCTTCATCAATCATATCTCTTCGATTTGTCATGCCAATGACCAGAATATTATTAAGTTGTTCCACACCATCGATTTTGGAGAGCAACTGATTGACGACAGTGTCATGCACTCCGGTTCCACCTCCAACGCTACCTCTTTGCTTGCAGATAGCATCGATTTCATCGAATATTATAATATGCAGACCGGAATTCGGGCCGAGCTGAAAATAAGCGTAGGAAATTGAATATTTAAGAGATAGAGACATTTGGAATTCAATTTGGAGAAAAATGACTCCACACGCACGACTCCCGACCCCGACAGCGCTGCGCTGTGCAGAGCTATTCATTCAATAGCTTTCTCTAGCAGAGGAGGAGCTCTAGGAAATGACTTTTCTTTCTCTTGTTCAGTGTGCAGGAGACATAGGAAATTGCATTACAGGACTGTTTCAATCCTTATTCTAGATACACTTTCTCGTTACTCCCAATTTCCTTGAGTTGATTCAATAAAAGATGGCCTCAATTCATCTTGTCCATTCTGAAATGGTTAACTATTGATCTCTAGTCCTACCTCCGCTTACTATACTTTACTTTATATACCTATATTAAATTAAAGGTGGTCCCTGTTCACTTTGGTGCGCCGTGCGCCCCCCGCTGCAGCTGCTGCTGGTCAATAATAAAACAATAAAAGCAACATCGACCGGTATACTACAGTACTACTACTACTATACTACTGGTACTACTACTACTATACTACTGGTACTACTACTACTAGTACTACTAGTACCGAGTACTAATACTATAACAGTACCAAGTAATTACAGTACAGACTAACTCAAAACTTACTCGTTTTTCTTCTTCTTCAGCTTCAGCAAATAGAAGACGAATGTTTGCTTCGGATTGTCCAACATATTTATCCAAGATTTCAGGACCATTTACAATTTTCGGTTCACGAGCATTCAGCATTTTTCCAATTTGTCTTGCCATTAAAGTTTTTCCCGTACCAGGTGGACCGTACAATAGAATTCCTTTCACGTGCTTGATTCCTGTATACAAAAAATCCTATTGTCACATCGGGGTTCTTTCTCTTTCTTACTTTCTCTGTAATACGATAAAGGAGATCGACAGAGGTTGTGGAAAATACAGAAACCGCAACTGATCTTATGGGAGTGAGAGTGACGCTATATTGCTCGAGTGTCGACCCACGCAAAAGGCGAGTTAAAGCCAAGTCTTAAATACAGCCCTGAACTGAAACCTCAAAGTGAGTAAAGTGTATCAAGCAAAAAAGAGAAACATAAATCATTGGACATTCGAATCGGAGTGTCTCCGGATCTACTGTCATGTTTCGTATCTGTAGTCAGCGTCGTCACAGAAGAAGAATGTCTTTATGACTCGCGACTCAATCTGCTCCAAATGGACCAAAATACTTATTCACCCCTCTTAACTTTTATTCTCTAGTCAATGCTACGAGATTTTCAGAATGTAGTTCGAAGCATAAGCTTCCTTGCATCAAAATATTCTTGAATCGTTAAGGAATTGTTCACATCTGCTCGCTTTTCTTGTAAAATGTAGAGTCATTATATTGGCGTCTGTGTCTGTCTACAGCCTAGCGAAGCGTGAGATGTTAGATCCCTAGCGAACAAAGACACGGATTACACGGCTGGTAGTTTAAATCCTTTGAAAAGCTCCTGTAATGACGGAAAGATGTTCATATGAAGAAGTTATAGGGAAAGCCAGAAGCGGGTCCACATGTATTTTTGCGGCAAAACTACTTTCTCCTGCCAGGATGCAAGCCAAAGTTCTTAGAAGAACCTCTTCTCAAGCGAACAGCCTTCTATTGAGGGATCAGAGCTGTGACTTGGTTTTGGTTCCAAAGAGACTGTCTCTTCCAGCAAGACACTTCTGGCAACTAAGACTTTGGCTAGAGTTTGCAACTCTCCTCTTCTACTTTCAAAACTGCTTGTGCAGAGAAAGTAGGAGAAAGTGAGAAGCCTGCTAGCTTTGTCACTCTTGTCGAGAGAACATTTTCGAATGAAAGCATGTCTGTATAAACGTCTACTGAATTGACGAACAGCAGGTTCTGTTAATATTAGTAAAGAGGATTTGAAATCTAAGCGGCTTTCTTCTCCCAGTTCGTTCGGTAACGGTAGCACGTTAAGTAGTAACTTTAGTAACAACTTTGTATTCACGCACGAAGTGTTTTTGTAGTTGGGCTGGGCGCTGTTCTACACTATGTAGTCATTATAAGAAGTTATACAAAACGTGAATGAAATCTGAAGCCGACAAGCCAAAGTTTCTCAGAAGAAAACAAGAGAAAGTTCACTCTTCTCAAAGTGAAAGTAGAGAATACACTGCTTCCGAAAACAGGGAAGAAACATTTGTTAAAATTAACGTTCACAAAAGACCATAAAACTTACCTAATTGCTCTACAAGTTCTGGTGGGAACACACGTGAGGCAAATGCTCGTCGAAAAATAGCATTGAACTCCTTGTCAAGTCCACCAATGCCCATTTGTTGGAAATCCCAAGTTGGATTGATAATGGATTGACGTGCGGGTTGTCCTTTTGACTTTCCAGTCAAAGTCACACCAGAATTCTCTGCTTTTTCAAAAGTAATTTTCGTATCCGGAAGTAGCATTCCAAGTTCGGCCTTTGTGATACGAACGTCTCCACCAACTTTCAATGGATTCATGTCAGCAACTGAGAAAATTCACGTAATTAAAAACGGATTTTAGTTTGAGGCTAAGAAATTGAATTCCGAATTCTTAACAGCGATGTCACCATCACCAGAATAAAAAAACAATGCCATTCCAAAAGTTTAGATCCTCAATCGTCTATCTTTGACTTACTTTCTAAGTCCTTGACGTTGAGAGCCAGGAGCTTCTTGTCCAAGAAGCTGAACGCAAGCGGCATGTCCTTGTGAAAGGCTTGACCAGCAAATTGAGATACAAATTCCATGGCCATTTGATCAGTGTCGTAAGCATCCTTAGTTGATCTTTAGTACAAAAGAATAAAACATTCAGATGATAAAATGCTTCTAGCTAGATAGATGATCCGGGTTAAAAATAAAAACAGAGATTGCAAAATCTCTTGTGCTAGAGAACGTTTCAGTTTCAACTTACTGTTTCTTTTGAAGAAAGTCTACATCGAGCACGATGGATGAGAGACATTGTGTAGAGCGATCAAATTCGAAGGGGTAGACATCCATATCTTGTCCAATTGAGGCCGTAGCAAATTTACGTTGGGTTAAACTCAATCCAATTTTCCCTGGTGGAACATCCGGGCTTTGCTTGATTGTCAAAACCACATATTTGTCCAGTACTCCGACGGGACTTAGGCGAATATGTTGACGGAGTCTCCCTTCCCTATATAAATACATGAAAAATACATAAAAGACTAAAATATACAGTTTCATCCATGTTTGCTGAAAATGCCATGAACCCTGAAAGGCCTGAGCCACAACGGCAAAGGAAACGACGGAAGGTTGCTGAGACTGAGACACGTGCGATGCTCTAAATCGGTGGCTACTAGTTAGGATGAGGATAGCATGGGAACTGAGAGCCGCTACCATCCGTCCAGACCGGATGGATTGGATTTACTAGCTCGTTTTATTCTGTTCCACTCAATTAGCGTCGTAAAACCTGGGCAATTAATCTTGCTCTAAACAAGGCTCAATTAATCAATTGAAAGCCGAGCCCCTTTCTTGTAATTCTTTATTTGGCCATGTAGAGAAAACTGAAAGTCGGAGAGAGGGAAAGCTCGTTGGAGCGCATTCGAGGAGCTTTCTCTCTCCGAAACAGAGTTATTGTATGGAAGCAGTGAACATGCTGAGCAGGCTAGAGCAAACTACATAACCAGAGGGGGAAAATCGATCAGAGTCCGACCGAACACAGAACCCACTTTCCAAATACTTTCTCCATTGCTAACTTTCTCTCGCCTGCAAGGCGAGACGAGACCAGAATTCCACAACAGTGAAAGTCACTTTTCTCCTTCACGGATTTGCACAAGGTACTGCAGGCTTTATACGAATTTTCTCCTTTCAAAGGAAACCTTTTACTTTACTAACAGAAATAGAAACTATAGGCTTCGCTTCAAGATTAATATTTATTTGATACGAAAATCCAAACGGAAAATGGACTGAAAACTAAGTCTATAAAAACACAACAGAGAACCCAAACTTTTTTAAATTTTGCCCATTGATGTCCGGATTCCAGGATTCTATGTTTTACCCTTTAAATAAATAAGTTAAGCTCCAAAGAACTGCCATTATAGAATGGCGTTCCTTCTTAAAATCGTCGTCTCTTTGTATCGCGCGTAATTAGAAAAGTCTATACGGATTAAAATTTCAGGCAAAATGCATCAAATTTAATTTGTTCGTGATTTCAAATTAAAATAGGCTTGGTAATTTTGGAACTTTAAAAAGAACTGATGGACACAGTTGAATCTAAAGATAAGAGGAGTAAACCGAACTGAAGATAAGATGTAATTCATTGAAGCATGTCGCCAGGACATGCCCCATGTAGCGTTGACTTTGAATGGAAAGTACTGACGAGGTCCTTAACCCCTGCGGGAAAGTTAGCTGGAGAAAGCACCAGACTAAGACACGACACTGAGCAATGAAGCATGAACGGCTGCGGGAAAAGTTGAGTAGTAGATGAACAGTAGTTAAATTTAATTTCTGTTCACCAGCAACCCGGCAGTGTGAAATCTGGGCTTTTGCTGGAGTCTATGAGCCATTTCCCTTGATATCTTACTACTTAATTCATGTTTTCATACTCTCCCATGCCTATACTTTACTACCCACCTCTCTTCTGATTCTAATAAGAAACTATGCCTACTTTTCAGAAGGGAAAGCAAGGAGAAAAAGGAAAGGAACTTCTATGCCTTGGTCGTCGTGTTAACTAAAAGTGATTTGGTTAACGAGAAGAAGTTCAAAAGTTGAGCGTGCCTCATTCTTCATTCTTATCGTAGGCACAGAGCACGGAAAGGTATAAAATTCGAATTTATTCCAAATTGCATTCGCAAAGGCTCTACTTTTCAAAATGAAAAATGGAATGACTCAAAGACTCGATCATATTTGCATGAAAAAGGTACACTTTTTCTATATTTCTGAAACAAGATCTGTTTGCAATGAATGAAAGGCAAGCTTAAAAGCGTTCTGGCTAAGAATAAAAGAACTCTCTTGCCAGGCCAGAGGGATGAGAGGAGATCAAAGAGGCTAGGCAGATACTGATAGAACTAGGAGATCCGTTACGATGAATATGGAACTACAGAAAGAGAGAGAGAAACATATTCGGAAGGAGTTCTTACCCGCCGCCACCAGGGAAATCCGCCGGGCTCACGACGGCACAGTTCGTCAGGGAAAGGTTGTCCGATGGGCATCGCACGACTTGCAGCCGCTGCAGGGAAAATAACAACATACAAGTATTAGCGCATGGAACATTTTTCTGAAATTGAAAATAAGCCTGACTATTCAACGCGCACGTATGCTATGCTTTCTCCTGTTCCGTTGAGCCTAATCTTTGCGTATCAGCAGCATGTACGTCAAACTCCAAAGGCAAGCTTCCCCAAACCTCAACTAGAATTCAAATCAATAGCATAGCAATCTTCTGTCGTTGCCAAAATCCTCAATTTATTATACAAAAAATTACGGAAACTAAGCGGTGGAAATTTGACTACGAATGGGCTTATCTTGGCAGGCAGACCTTACTCACATTCACATAGTGCCCACCGTGCAGACTTAGAGCATGGAGAATAGAGAAAATAATCTTATTTAAAGTCCCCAGTCGGATTGAATTCTATGGAAGGAAAAAAAGCTTATACGACGCCAACCGTGAAACGTGAAACCAAAGACTAAATTTTCCATTTCTGATTTAATAATTCAGAGGACACTTGCCCAGAGACAATGCAGAGACAGCCTACAATTCTATACTAAATCGACTCAACACGCCACAAAATAGCTAGAGACATATTATTATACTCTCGAGTTCCGCTTCCGTTTTGAAGTCACGTCGACATGCTACAGAAAACGAAATTCGAACAACTTATTGGGATTTTTGTTGATTTTTCAACTTTTGCTCTGTCTAGAATAGAAAGTATTCATCTTTATCTTTTCATTTATCTCATCAGTCTAATAAAATGCCCTATGTCTAAAGGTTCGTGACCGTTCGATTGAAATATCTAAGGCGGGTAGGAGGAAAGCTTTGCTTTGAAGAGAGTAATGGTCCATCTCAAAAGCCGCCGATCTCCTTTCGTCGAAAGGCTAGAAGCTATCTTTGATGGAAAGCCGCTTTATTCTTGGATTGGTGTTCGATGCGAACAGAAGAAAGTGGGCACGTGGTCGAAGGGAGGAACAGAAGTCACAACTCATTCTTCTCCACGTCCAATTCAGACAGAGGCCTTTTCCTCGCCTCCAAGTCCCAAGTGAGCAACAAAATAGCTCCTGTGTCCCTAGCAAGCCCGATCAGAGAAAGTAGAAATTGAGAAAGTCTAACTCAGCTTCTCTTCCTAGCCTGCACGAGCTTTCACTTTTTTCCATCTCGAAGCAGTCTGGGATCTCGAGTGGAGAGTGGAGACAAACAAGGGCAGCATTCGTTTCATTTTTTTCCCTGCTCCGCCTTGTCTGCCACAACCAGAAAAACAAAAACATGACAAAAACACTACTGTCAACGCTGCCCATGCAAAGTAGCTCTAGATCATGATTACTACTTTATTTATGTTCCTCAGGCTCGGCTCGAGCGGAAGAATAACGAGATGCTCGCTCACCATCGTAAATCCTAAAATTACTACGTAATCAAACAAAAGGAGCACTTCTTTCTGATTCTGATTCGCTTGAGTATTTGAGCCAATAAATAATTCTGTTAGTCCTTCCACTTTCGCATATGAGGTTTATGCAAGAATCGACTTAGCTAAACTTAAAGTCATTATTATGAATCTGATACGACTTTGCCATCATGCCCTTGTAGAACGGAAAACTAGCTTGACTGAGCAACGCATCATATTTTTGATTTCGTTCAAGTACTAATAACTTGCTATGTAACTTCATATCTACCTAGGCTGAACTCGGTTAACTATATCCAAT
>VNWX01001748.1:0-14160 GCA_009869905.1 Ceratophysella communis | reverse complement strand
CAGAATTGCAGGATTGAAGTACTTTTTCAATTTTCTTTGCTAATTGATTAGTAATTCGACTCGAAAGTTAGGTAGAAAAATTGGTATTTGTAAACGGTCCAAAAAATACACATCGACGCATTTAATGGGAATTTCGCTTCAATCATCGAAAAGCACGTGTCTTTACCTTTAATTTGACATATCACTCGACCTAGAAGATGACCCAATAAGGTCAGGAACGTTGTATCCATAGAGCATGTTTAGCATGGGATTTTAACACTACCGAAGACTCGAGTTGATCAGGATTGCAGATTTCATCGACATTAGGGTCTTGACATGATTCTTGGTAGGTTTTCATCAGTAAGCATTTGTTCTCAGCTTCATGACCATGAATGGACGTGTGAGTATCAGCGCAGGAGCATAAATGTTGAGTAAGACTATGGCGTTTTGGTTTAGCCAGTGCACCTGGCGGACAGGTAATGTTGAGATTCGTCAAATCTTCAATTTGAAAGTCTTTCTCGAACTTCATGTAACAGTTTCCGGTCTTCGGGTCGCTGAAAGCACCCTGCATCCTCTCTGAACAGGTCTTAGGGAAACATTTTCTGGTCCCGTTGTTCCAAAGCTTTTGTTCCCCACAGTCGCATTTTCCTTTCCTTGAATTCCCATTGTTTTCATCCTGTACACACTCAAGCCCGATTTGACGATGAGAGCCATTAGCTTCCTGAGTCACATTGAGAATACAAGGACCACCATTGGATTCAGTCAAGACACAACTCAATCCATCTTCGCCTATGCTAAAATAATCTCTGCAATAACACCTTGGCCTGGAGTCGCCGTTTTCGTAGACACAATCGGCATATTGAGTACACGTTACTGAGATTACACTCCAAAACTCACATCGACCGTTTGCCGGGGTAATGCACTTATCGAAGTAGTCGTCATACAGGACGTCGATAGGTGAATATTGGCTGGACAATTTGGCACTAGTACAGTTTTCTCTAGAGATTATTCCCGTGTTTCTGGCGATGGCAAATTTAAGGAGCAAGGATATGAGCAAAACCAGAGAGGCCATTTTAAGAATGAAAAAACCAAATAACAATGTGTACTCGTCACCCTGTCAGGAGAATTCGGGTAGCTTTTATTGTTAGCCCTAAGCGAAGAAACTAAATTCTAGCAGCTTAAATACATTCAAGAAAATTGGCTTCATTAGGCAAATCGCTTGTCCATTTCCATATCCAATTCGAAGTCAAATAGTCAGGATTGACAGTATTTGCCCGTACAATCTGGTATAAATAATTAATTCGACACTTTCATTATCAAACCTATTGAAATAATTAATGCCTATGCCCTCAAAGTCACCGAGGTTAATTACCAGAATACAAAGTGGAATTTTAAATTAAAGAAAGCATATACTTAGTTAGTGCTACATATAACCCTGTATTTATAAGCATTTCTCCCACAACTCGATACGAAGTAGTCTGAGGTCGGAGTTTTAGGCCCAAAATGTTAATATCTACTACTCTGCCTGTTTCAAAAAATATTTAACTGATTAGGTACTTAGCGATCTTCCGGAATTATGATTTAAAAACTAGATAATATCAAAGGATTTATAGTCAATAAATTGACCACTTGGACCATAGCTTTTCGCGCTAAGTCCCAATTATAAAAGCATTTGCGTTCCTCTTCGAATGATCATTGGAGCGGGATACATTCTAAATATTTAGTTTAGTATTTCCAAATTTTGAAATTTAAAGGTTTCTATTTGATATTTACTTGACTTTACTGATTCATTAAATTTCAAAAACGGGCTTAATATTATTGCAAAGTTCGCAGATAGCAATAATAAGCATCACAACATGTATTGGGTAGCAAATTTGTTGTAAATAGAATGCTCATGACGCGTGTTGGAAGTTGAAACGCGCTCACCTCATGCAGGTACTTTCATTCTTCCTGAAGATTTTCTCGCATTTTGCATTTTCCGGGACGCTATTAATTGATAAGGCCTAGTAAATGTTACGCAATGTTAAGTTGAGATTAGGACATTCGCAACATGTTATCGAAGTGGACCTTGTCACTGACCATTGAGCTTCTTCAATTATAAAATTTAATTGGGTTATTACTGCAGAGATAATGACCCGGTGGAAAGTGCTTCCAAAGCAATTCAGTTCCTGATTACCAGTTGGAGTTATTATGGCAGAGCTCGATTGCATATTCTCTTCCAAATTGGTTGAATTTATTGAACACAGGTTATTAAGAATTCACGGGCAAACTATGTTAAACTCAAGATCAGTTAAACTGGTCCTTCTGAGCATGCATACTTGTATTTACAGTAAAGCTATTAATTACAAAGTACTTAGGTGTGTAATTTATCTAAATAAGAAAATTGCCCGATACTAAAAGGCCTAAAATTATCTAGTAAAGCTGAAGTTAATTTTATTACAAATAACGGTAAACTAAACCTTGAAATTGACTAACAAATAAACAACTCCGTTAACCACGTGATGAACCATGGTGAGCTTCGCTTTGGATTCCATGTGATACAAACTCCCGACTTGACATCGAATGATCTGACAGGATTCTAATTGCATTTCAATTATTTTACGCTTCTTAGGGTCAGTGATTAACGGCGTTTTGTTAAGAATATTTTTTGCGAATCCTTTAGAAATGTCATAGAGTTTTGACATAATGATGGCTGCTGGAAGCAGATAAAAGAGTGACGTCCATACAAGTATGTAGATTAAAGCCAGCGAAGCTGTATCCAAGTATTTGTGAAGTCTAACAATAGTAGCAAATGACAGGACAAATGTTATAATCATATAAAGTTTTACGAATGGTAACAACAATTTTCCGAATGCCAAGTTGAAGTCGTTGGCCAAAATATTGATTCCTCTGTAGTATAAAATGCAATTCTTTGGATGTAGGCAACCATTCTCATTCAGAGCAGGAGCATTTGGTAACTGGATGCTGGAATTAAATGAAATAATCAAATTACTCACTCTAACTAAAGATTCTAATATATTTACTTTACCAAATCTTGTTCAGCCAATACATCATCGAGAGACAGCACAAATACAAACCCGCAAATGTCAGAAAAAGTAATTGTATTAAGTTCACACAAATCAATGTCTCAGCACATAGGAAAGCTAGAAACGCTAAAGACGTGCTAGACCAATTGCAATCATTACGAATTAGGTGATAGTAAGAAGGTAATTGATTCCTTGCAACAATTTGGATAGCATAGAGTAGAATCATAATAATCATACTTGATACAAGTACAAAAACAGATGCTTTTTCGCGTTTTCCAGATGATATGGACTGTCCCTTGACCAATTTGGTACCTGAGAATAAAGCATTTTGTTGATCTTAATGAAAATATTCACAGTTTACAAACGGAAGAAAACGTTCTGCACTACAGACTACAGTACAATTACTCACCCCAATTTAAATTTATGTCCAACATTTCATTGATCAATCGTACATACTCGTGCTGGTATTTTGAAATGTTCAATTTTATTACTGCATGAGTTAAGTCTCTTATCAAGAATAACACGACCACAACAGCTTTGCTAAGGTCGCGGAAATCCAGCATGCTGCGAATATACACCATCTTGAAACAAATATTGATAATCAACACTCCCCATACCAGAAAATTGTGAAGCCGCGGCATTGTAGACTGACTTCAGGATTTATTTCGATTCTTTTATTTGTCCACAAAAATTGAACGCTGATGGAGGGCACATTGCAACAAAAGTGCAGTAAACGCTCAAATATCTTATTTTCTAATGCGGTAAGCATAATGACTCCGGGAAGGTTTAATACCTACTGTTGTGTATTCCTTGGTGGGTGACGCGATTCTTGGGAAACTAAATCATATGGTAAAGGACTTACGCAGGGTTTTACTAATTGTAAGCCAATAAAAACAACTCTAGATATTTGCTTCATTCGATTATCCTTTAATTTTTGCCAAATATGAGGCTATTTTATTTGAATTATGCAAGCTAAAGCTCGAAAAAATTATCCAATATTGGACTTCGAAGAAAGTCCAACAAATTTAATTGAGTAATGGGCGCGGGTTTAACTACTTATGTAATAATATATCTTCAATTAAATTTTAGCTTGTTTAAGCTAAAAGGCTCCTATTTACTATCCAATTGCATAGTAAGTCGGATAATAGGCTAGGAAATGCAATAAGCTTGTGGCCGTCATAATTAGGATTATTACACGTCAAGCCACTGCGACGTGTTTCCTAATAATTTAGTTCCTAAATACTTTACCTAATGGCTTAATTAGGTACTCAGTAAAGTGGTCAATTTTATTGAGCAAATCTCATTCTGTATTCAAGGTTGTTTTCTGTGGCATTAATTTGCAATGCTCGAAGGAAAACAATTTAATATATTTTAATAAAAGTAAACGCAAAACAAATAGACAAAATCCTACCTTAATCGTTGATTCATGGTTTAACACGGAACTACTTGATCTGTTCTGGCAAAACGTTTGAAGGTTAGACATAACAATTCAATCATAAAAACAATAGAGGCGGCTCCCAAAAGCACGGCACATCCCACGAAAATAGACAGTATTTTCCAATCCCCGATTTTGAATGCTGTATTTCTCTGATCATCTTGAAGTGCTAATCTTTCGTGTTCTATCTTAGAATAGCGTAGTCTAAAAAGATAAGAAATGAATTCTGCGGTCATTGCAGTTTGTCCAGATGACTTCATTGCATCCATTACGCTTCTTACAGTTGTTTTCAAATGTCCGAAGCAGAAGTAGAGGTAGTCTTCAAAAATCACCGTTTTCTTGGTCGGATGACAGCTGATTGCAGGATACTTGTCGTTAACCCAGTTTCTAAGGGTTGCCAAAAACCGTTTTGGAGCACGGATCGTCACGTTACGCTGTGCTAGCAAGTCGATAAATGGGAGATCACTATTGATCATTGCTGACTTGGCTCCTGACGAAATGTTTTCACGTTGAAACGCCTCTTCTAAAGCATAATTTAGAGAGTTTTTGTCGTAACCAAAAATTTTGTAGCCATGGTTGAGGAGTTCTGTGAAAGTTTTGAAAGCTTTGAAGGGCGGTGGAACAATAATCATACTCGAAATTACCCCTTTCGTACCCGTAGGATAGAATTATTGACGCTAATGAAAAAAGGATCAGCATTTTATTGCGTTTACTAATAGTGCACGGTTGTCGGATAAGGATTAAATATATTTCCAGCCACTTTCCACGAAGCAAAAGCGTTAGCATGCAAGTTGAGATTCCAAGGGAAATCCATGTCCAGCGATCGAAAGGCGTTGTCCAAAATAGTGCACTGAAATTCTCAGGTTCGACTGAATTTGTGCAGTAAATGAATTGAGTCTTCTCAGAAGTAAGGACGAATTTATAATAACTGAAAACTGGTAGTTCCAGAAACGCTGCTTCGTACTGGTCAACTAAGACTGCGGAAAAGTCTTTCGGAGATTTTTTGAGGAAGTAGCTGTAAGTAGAGGCAATTTCTGGAGAGTAAAATTCTATAGTTAAATTTAGTTGGGAAGCTATCGTTGCGACAAATGAGCGCTGTGGGTGACAGTTAGTTTGAACTTCTGTTGACCATTTTGTGCATGGAAAAAGAAATGGACATGATTTGATAGGCGGATAATCCATTGTTCCCTGTAAATTACTCTCAACCACGGCTAGGATTGGTTTTATGGATTTCTTACGAAGATTACTCGAAAATTCTTGCACATCTTGAAGGTTTTCCTAGTTAATATCTAACGAAAATTTAACATTTTGGAATTCTCGTGAGCAGGCCGGACAGAAAGAAAAACCTGAAACTGATTTCCTAGTCGTCCGAAAATAAAATGTTATAAATGTTAGCACTACCAGGACCTTTGATAAGGAAGGGCTCACAAGGGGTACTAGCTTTTAGCATTATTATGAACAAATTTCTTGGGTGTAAGAGCCTTGAACTAAAATAGTTGGAAAAATCACGTTGAGGACATTCTCGAAGCGTGACGGCGATGTTTACGGCACAATATTCCATGAGGTTCGGGATTTTGGGATTGATTAATGCTTCCGGACTGAACGGTTCAATTGCAGGATATTTCTGCCCAATATACCACACTTGACGCACCGTATTTTGAGTGAACATATCTTCAACTAGATCAGTTGATTCATGGGAAAATTTGGAGTCAAACAAGATCAAATTAAAAACACAGTGTTCAAAACCAGATGAATTTAAACTAAAACAAATTATATGACTGAATTTCGTTGCAAAAATTAATATAATTATGACTGTTCTAGAAAAAGCCAGCCTCAACGGGTTCATCGCGTACAAAGTCTACTTGTTTAGAGCGTGCTTAAACAATCTTTAATAAAAATATCCAATTTTTCACTGACTTTATCGATATAAAGTTAAGTTGTGTTCAAGCGATTTAGAGGTTTAAAATTACGCATTTGTGTCCAACCAAACTTTGTCAAAATAATTCTGACCAACTTGTATTCTAAATAATAGATGTGCTCAAATCATTTACTGGTTAGCTCAAACTGTCGGAAATTTAATGAATTCATAATCTTATATGATTTTTCTTTTACAAACTCTGATTACACAATAATTTGTGTCCGAATGTATAAATTATGTTGAACAAGTATTCGGGATTTCAGGGTTCGAATTTCGTAGTCTTCCGCTACTAAATTATTTACTTAATTCTGATTCTGAACCCATAGGGACTAATTTGTTAATTCGCGTGATTAAACGTAATAAGCGTTTAACTATTTAGTTTCTTAATGCTTAAAATGTTTATGAGCTAATCAGCAATTCTTTATGTAGGTCAAAATGTTGAATATTAATAGTAATTCCACAGTATAGGAAATACCCTTGATTTCTTGTTTCCTAACCATAAATTCTTGATTTAATGCTTATGCTTGATTGTGCGTTTTCAAACCCTACAAGACTTACGGAATGTTGAGTGAGCGCAGCAGAAGCCAATTATTCCAACTAGTAAATACATATTCCACGTGATATGTCGAATGTACGTTCTTGTTAATAGTTTTACCAACGTTACTTCTATTACCATTACAATAGCTGATATTCCTACTAACACTGCCCATGCAAGAAAAATTGACAAAATTTTCCATTCACTAACTACGAAAGGCGTATTTTTTGCTTCAATTAAGGCTTTCAACCGGCCACTTTCTCGCCTTGACTTTATTTGCATAGCAAAAGTAAAATACTTGTCGTGAAATTCGATTGTTCCAGATTCAACAAGCCACGTGGTAGTTTGTGCAAATTTCCGATGTAGCTGTCCATGGAACTGGTACACCATCATTTCATTCCAGTACGTATTCTTTGCAAAGTGACACCCAACATCATAACGCCTCTTCATTTCTAGATGAATTGTGTCATCCCAACCGGGATACCTAGATGTAGTCACATTGCAAAGTGCAAGACGGTCATTTCTACTTAAACTGCTTAAATACCAACTATCGTTTGACAAACTCTCTGGTAGTAGCTCAACAGGTATGCCTTCCCGTCGAAAAAGGAGCTCCATATCAATCAATTCTCCAAGATAAATTTGATCAATGATTTTATAACCCATATTTAAAATGTTCCTGAAGATCATTTGCGATGACGAGTGAGGGCAAAACTATAAGGCGACTTGAAATGACAACTTCGTAGCCGTAGGTCAGAATAATACTCATGAGGATGAATATAATCAAATATTTCTTTGATGATAGAGTGGTGCAGTTCTGTCGCATCAAAATTGAAAAGACTTGAAACCAGTCACCTCTGAGAATAACGGTCAGTGCAATTGCAGAAATGGCTATCAACGTCCAAGACCAAGCATCGAATGGCACTGCCCAAAATAGAAAGCTGAAAGATTCTCTGGACTCATCCCGAGTGCAGTACAGGAACCTATTGTTTATCGTGCGCTGCAACAATTGAGTCATGAGGTTGTCTGGAGACATTAACGGTAGCCATGGCTGAAAATCAGTAACACCAAACATTCCAACGACGCTAAAATGCTTTGGGGACCTGATGTAGTAGAAATGGGCTTCAGCTGCATCCTTGGAATTCAAGTATTCCACGCTCAAGTTAAATTTCGCTGCTAAGTTATGCATAAAGACGTGCTCAGAGTTGCAGCCAATCCAAGTTTCCTCTGACGTTTGAATTATTTTTGTGTTGTACAGCCAATCACATTTCCGGACATGATGCGCCTTAAAAAGGGCTTGGCTAGACATAGCTGAAATAACAACTGCGATAGGTTGTATAAAAGTTTGCTTAACGCCTGACGATAATTTGCGCATTCCTGGGAGGCCATTTGCTGGCATTTGAAATGATGTGTATTTGTAGCGGTCAGAGCAGCTTGTGCAAACAGATGAGAATATTGACTCGAATGTCTCCATTTCTTTTGAGACGAATAGGAAATATACATCAACCACAATCGGCGAGACTTCATCCAGGAAATCCTGTACTTCGTAGCACTGACACGTGTAAATTTCAATCACAGTATTTTTCTCGTTGTACAGTCGAGATCCAAAAAGTTCAATTAAATAACCGGAAAAACAGTTTTCGAGTGAAGTAGCAACTAGAATGTTGACTGAACAGATTTCCTTTAAAAAAGTTTGCTTGATTAGCAAAAAAGGTGGGTCATTTACTTGCGTTTGATTCAAACTTCCAACTGTCCAGAGGTGATACGCTTGGTTATTGTCAGCGAGTCTATCTATTAAATCACGTGTGAACAATGATTTATCCGAATCTAAAGCTATTAAGTTTAAAATACAATTTGAGTTTTGAAGATTTAAATCAAAAGAAGTGGCAAATATTTCGGAAAATATTAGGCAAATAATTTTAAATTGTATGAACCAGGAGTGAAACGAATTCAGCTTCATTTTAAAGGTTGTATATATGACAAATACTTGCATATTATTGCACTGCATCAAGTTTAAATGAAGAAATGATTCTCAAAACAAGCAAGGCAATCAGCTAAAGTCTATGTTCCCATAATATATTTAAATGGAAAAAATCCATTGGTACCAGACATGGAAAAAACAATTTATTGAAAGTCTATTAAAGCCCGGGCACTTGTTAAATATAGACTAGAGGTGACCTTTTCACTTGACTCTGACGTCAATTATGCCTCCGCTTGCTCGGAAATTCGTCAATGCCGATTATCTTTCCATTTAATAGGCATATTTAGAAAATTCCAATTCTGTTGTTTCTTGTATTTTATTATTTGTGTTGTTGCCGACCCTTTTACTAGGATTGTGACAATAACGACCTAAAAAATAATAAAATTTATGCAATTTTACACGCCGAATGTACTGTGCCAATGCGTGAAGAATCCTTTCATTGAACTCATTTGAGACTTCTACTTCAAAAACACTTCCTGATATTCCAACTAATCCTAACCATGCCAGGAAAATTGACAAAATCTTCCATTCCGTTACAACAAAGGGCTTAGTAGCTCCTTCAAGTGCTTCTGTCAACCGAGCGGTTTTCGTCCTCGACGATATTTGCACTGCAAAAGCGCCATACTGGTCATAGAAGCCTATAATACCAGTTTCCAAGAGCCACTGTGTGGTTTGGCCAAATTTCCTATGCAAGCTACCATGAAACTGGTACACTAGCGGGTCATGCAAATATGTATTCTTAGCAAAGTGACACATTACACCATGCTGCTCTTTCATTTTTGCATAAATAGTGTCATCCCAATTGGGGTACACAGCCGTGGTGACATTGCAATTCGCCAGTTGTTGATTTCTAGTGTAAACGTTTAGAAACCAATCATCATTAACCAAACTCTTCTCGAGTCGTTCAACCGGAATACCTTCTCGACTAAATACGAGTTTGAGATCAATCAAGCCTGAATAATGCAGTTGATCGATGATTTTGTAACCTTGATCTAAGAGTTCTTCAAGATCATTTGCAATAATAAGTGCTGGAGGAACTATGAGTCGACTTGAGATAACGCCTTCGTACCCGTATGTTAGAACTATTGTCATCAAGATGAATACAATCAAATATTTCTTGGTTGCCAGGATGGTACAGTCTTGTCGCATTAGAATTGAAACTACTTGAAACCATTGGCCTTTTAGCATGACGCTAACTCCGATCCCGGTGGCAGCAATGAACACCCATGACCAGGTATCAAATGGCACAGTCCAAAACAAAAAACTGAAGGATTCTCTAGTTTCATGCCGAGTACAATAGAGAAATCGATTGGTAAGGGTTTTTTGCAAGAATTGAGTTATTAGATGGTCTGGCGAGATATTTGGAATCCAAGGCTGGAAATCCAAAAGACCAAATATTCCAATAACGCTGAAATGTTTGGGTGACTTAACGTAGTACAGACTGGCTTCATATGCTTCTTTCGAATCGAAATATTCAACGCTCAAATTGAGCTTCTCAGCTATATTCTGCATTAAGATGTGTTCTGAATTGCAGCCAATAATAGTTTCCGTGCTAGCGTGAATTCGATTTTTATTGTAAAGCCAAGCACATTTTTGGGCGTCTTTTGCCTTAAATTCTGCGATACCAGATTGAGTTGAAATGACAGCTGCAATAGGTTGTACTGAGATTTGTTTCATGAAGGATGACAATTCACGCATTTTCTGGAAGCCTTTGGCAGGCATTTGAAAAACTCTATATTTATAGCGATTACTGCACCTCGAGCACACTGATAAGAATTCGTCATTGAATCTTGTCATGTCTTGAGATGTGAACAAGAAATATATATCAAAAACACAAGGCGAAGCATCATCCAGATAATCCGGTATTTTTCCGTCGCACTTTGAATGACTGCCATAAATTTCAATCACACTATTTCTTTCATTGTTATAATCGCGATCCAAAAAGTTCATATAAATAACCAGTAAAACAGTTTTTAATTGTAGTAACTATCAGAATGTTAACTGAACATTTTTCCTTGAAAAACAGCGGTTTAATCAAAAGTAACGTTGGCTTACTTATTTTTGCTTGATTCAGAGTTCCAATTGTCCATAGATGATAACCATGGTTTTGGTCAGCTAGCTTATCTAACAGATCACGTGTTGAGGCAGAGCTGTCGGAATCTAATGCGATTAAATTTATTATACAGGTTGATTTTTGGTCTAGATTTAAATCGAGGGGTTTTGAAAGAGTTCCAGAAACTATTAACACAGTTACAATAACTTGCTTGGAACAGGCATGAAGTATTTTTTTCGGTTTCATTTCGAAGTTCTTTTGACAACGTAGTATTTATAAGTGCAGCAGGGTTTTCAATCCGAACTACATTTTTCTAGAATTTAACTATGCAATCAGCTGAAGTTCATGTTCTTTAAAGTAATATAGAAAATTACTTCATGCAGGATCATGCATTATTTATTTAAAATCTGCTCTGCAGTCAGCACCGATGGAGAACTGCTTGGATAGACTAGAGGTGACCCTTTATTCATATTTAATCTGACGTCAGCCAGTTCCACTGCCTTTATTGATTTTTCTCTCCGCCGCGTCAGTTACGGCTCAAAAATTGATAATTATTCGATTATTTTGCATTTTTAACAGGGCACTTTACACACTTTACAACTTTAGTTTTTAGTAAAGTTGCAGTTTTATATAGCATTTTAAACAGTCGTTGTTTTTAAATAACCTTAATTTCTCCATTGGGATAGCCCGCCTTAACACGATGTGCATAGTACAAATCTTTGAGTGCATTGATGAAGGTTGTATGAAGCTCGTCAATTTGTTCTTGAGTTGGATGATCTACTTGCTTAACTTCAATCGGTCCGCCAACTAAATCGATAAAATTAGGAAATTCACATCAGAGGCTGGGAACAGGGTTGGCATTTTTACCAGACTAGACGGCCCAATCGCAAAAAAACAACTGTGCTTAGACTTACCGACAGTTGTGATTGGTCTACGTTTCGGCAGCGGTCCGAATTCTTTTTGTAGAATGCCTTGACCATTTGCAAGAGGAGGGTAGAACCCAATAGCTTTAATTAGAAATAGCTGAATTTTTCTGACCAGAGAACCTTCAGGGTTACGGATTTGACGATATACGTCATTTTCACCAAATGAGTAGACTGGGACTAACGCTGTTCTGCAAATGAAAAAAAAATATTTGAATCGAGCTTATGTATACTGCTCATGCACTTTAAATATGGCAGGAAAAGACATTTAATTAAATTGCTGACTAAGCAATTAATGCCAGTATTTGTTATGTTATAGGCATTACCCATTTTGTAGCACCAGTTTAATAAAACCTTTTCGAGATTTCAGCTTCACAAAATCTGTATTTGGACGAGCTTCCAATTGTTCTGGAATGCCACCAGGCATCAAGACACCAACTTTCCCACCGCCCGGGTATTGCATTATGTAGTTCATACTTTGTTTTGTTGCGGGACACGCACCTGCACACAACACAGAGATTATAGTAAGTATCCAGAATCATATTTAGAACAATTTAATGTTTTAGGGCTGCCATTTTCAAGTTTTTTACCTAGTGACAAGAAAAACTCCCTCGTAAAGGGTATCCAGTAGTAAAATTCTACTGTGAGTAAATGTGCCGATAACCCTGGAAAGAGTTTGCTAAATCCAAGTCCGTCAGTAGCAAAGCTTCCAAAAGCCCCGTTACAAACCAATCCGTGAGGATGGGCACAAAAGAGATAATTTTTGCTAGGATCTAGATCTGCTGTCTTAATTAAGTCGAGCGGAAAGTATTCTGCAAATTTAGCCCATACTTTTAATCCCCGAAACCATTTAGAACTGCAAGAAAAAAGAGATTTTAATTGGCGTGATTCGGATTATTGAAAAATAGGGGTGCCGCGAGTACTCGTTTTACTACTCGTTACTCGCGAGTACTCGCCTACTCGCGAGTACTCGTACTCGCGAGTATTTTCAAAATACTCGTGACGAGTATTTTTTATTAAATCGAGTGGGGTATCAATCGAAAGTTCTTGCTCAATGTAATTCGATTCAGAGCATGATCACCGGCTACTATTAATGCATAGACTACGCGTCCTTAGGCCTGATATTCATCGTATCATAATCATGAATCACGAGCCAAGAATGACGAGTAAAGTACGTAAACATTTTTTTCTCCGCTGCCCATTCCTAAAAGCAAATGGTCAGTTATTGTTCACATTGTATTTTCATAGTTCCTTAAAAGAACTCAATTAAAAATGCTATTTAGTAATTAAAATTTAATAATATAGTAAGTTTTAATTAAAGAGTGTGAGCATTTCACCATTCTCAGGTAGGTCAGCTGAAATTCTAACCAAGCTCCGTGTCTGAAATTAAGCTCTGCGTTTTGCTCACGTTCAAACATAATACGAACGTGTTTCATCGTGTGACGTTCTGACCTCGAGCAGTCTATTCGCGTTGGCATTAAAATTCCCTTTCGAATGACACCCCACATGCGTATTACCAACTACTCGTTTCGTTACTCGCGAGTAGTTCGTCCTTAACGAGGCGAGTACTCGGTACTCGCGAGTAGCAAAAAATCGCTACTCGCGGCACCCCTACTCTATATCAGACTAAACGAAACAGCAAAATAGAGGAAGGCTGGGCTGTCATGCTAAATGCAGAAACACCTCCCTTTTACTAGGCAATAAAAAGTGATTATTGAAGAAGCAAGAAGCATATGAAAAGAACAAAGAAAATAGATTTGTATTTCGTACTGTGGGAATATATTCCAGGATTCCGGCAAATCATTCTCATCAACCATTATTGACACCTGTACGTACACGAGTTTTCAGGTAAGCTGCGTATTGCTTGTTTGTAATTTCTCAGCCCACTGTTGACATTGACATTTACACTTCGGCTGAAGGAAAGTCTACCTTCAATTCAATGTTGATCGGGCAATTATTTAAACAGCTGATGGCAGTATTACATCTAGACGAAGCAGCGATGTGTACTTATTAGAATACTGGTTTGTCACGCAAGGTGTGGGTGGACCCGTATTTTTTGTCCTCACCTCACAGTCCAGCTGGGTTCCTCATTGTTTTAGTAACTATTAGAAGTTACGACTCTCCACTGAGCTCTGCTCCGAGCAACACGTACAAATCTGAAGCTCTGAAGTTTTCGTTTTTTAATCAAGTAATACACAAGTTTTCGAGCATAAATTTACTACAGTGGAAAGCCCCGAATTTCAGCTTTCACGATAGCTAACCGGTCTGTAAAATCCCGTTAGAATTTCGTGAATTTACCAGTTATTTGTGAAA
>VNWX01001747.1:0-14161 GCA_009869905.1 Ceratophysella communis | reverse complement strand
CTCTCACATAAAGTATAATAAACTTAATATTTAAATGAAACGGCTTAGGTACTTGAGTTAATTCTTACAGATTCAAAGTATTTAATGTGAACTTAGTAGCAGGTATATCATTGGGAGTTAATAAAAATTATGAACAAAATGGAACTTCACTCCGAACTGAACAGGACTACTAAATACCTAAGAGCTGTCTAGCCTCACTCTCTTCATGCGATATGGCGGGGCTGACGTACATATCCAACAACTGCTTTTTCTTGCGCTCAATGATCTTTTGTTCAATTTCCTCTTGAGTTGGAACTTGAATGAAGTAATTTTTAACGCTTTCGGATTCAAGCTCGGTGGTTTCGGTTTCTTCAAATGTCTCCAGAGCTTTTCCCTTTTGCTCCAGTTTTGTTCGAATTTCTTGCTCGAGCTCTTCGATCGCTTTCAATTCCGCCTCCATCTCTAGTGGTTCTAGAATCCCGTCATCATCGTCTTCTGTATCCATAATAATCCGCATCCACATCTCGCATGAGTTCTCCACGTGTTTTCCGTGGCGGACCAGTTATTTCAGGCTCAAATAACTCCCTAACGCCTAATTAAGTGCAGAAATTGGAATTGGAAAACAGATCATATAACCAGGTAAGTACTAGTTTTAGTTCTGTACTTTTTAAGGATAAGCAAACTGACCTGGTAAATCCTTGGCTGCCCCGAAATACTTATATCCTCTCGTTCCTGGAATTTCTTTGCCTTCATTATCAAGCATCCTGGGGCCATGCTTGGCGTAGTCTGATCCTCCTAACGCTCTAATTCTGCGTTCCCAATGTCCCTGTATATTAAATCATTATTAAGGAATTGACGGGTACACGAAGACGACGACGATAATTATAACGGCTTGTAAGCTTACCTTTTCACGTAAAAGCTTATTGATTTCGTCGTTTAAGTCTCGAAGCTTGAACTCCCCCAATCCAGCATTTTGAATTTGACTGACTTTCTTTGCAATATCGCGAATTATGGTCATTCTCCACTTCTCAGCTTCCGGAAGACTCTCACACAGAGTGGACAGGTACGGCCGGCGTTCCTCTTTCGGTCCACCTCGTTCTTCTTCAACTTTCATTTTATGCCACCTAGCCAGAGTGGTCCTGCAAAGACAAAGAAACAGTTTTAGAAATTCTGCAGATAGTAAGCAAAGCATTTGTAATCGGTGGCAAGTGCAGGCAGTAACCTAGCGCCGACAGGCTTGCGGATATAAAAAACAACTTAATTGACTGTTCTATCCCAAAAACCCTGGTTAAGTTATCTCAGAACATACTCATATAGACCATAGCCGAAAACATGCATTAACATAGTACTAAGCTAACTAACTGGAGAGGTAACATATACCTTAACCGTACCGTCAACCGTACCCTCTGCCCTTACCATCTATCTATGTACCTCTCTGTACTCTGGAAAGCAAGTGATGCAGGCAGTAGTGTGCAGCTTACATCGTACATCTTAGGACTAGTGATACTGATTGTGAGATTCATAACCTGTGACTACTTCTAAAAGATAATTGTGAGTTTGGTCACGAAATTTATTTCCTTACATCGCTTTTTCACTGTTTCTCGCCATGGTGTTTGTGGTGAGTCGTCAGAATCAATTAAGCTCCTTCCAAAAATGTAACCCAAAATCCGGATCCTGCTTAGCGTGAGGAAGCTATTAAAGGCCACCTGCCACCTGTATACACGTTAAGTACGTAGAATTGATAACACCTGCAAAGTTGAAAGTTCAATGATGAATGACAAATGAAAAATGAGTTCGGCTTTTCGTTGTTGCCTCGAAATCATTCAAAGGAGCAAACATTGCGCCAGTGGCCACCGGCGCTGGCATTAGCTGCCAACGCAAATGACGAGAAGAATGGATCGGTTTACGGTTTCTGTAGATATGTTCTGCCCACAAATATGTAGCTACTATAAACACAAAAGACGCATTCTAAAAAGTTGTCCTCGAAGCGATCAATGAGGTTTTAAATCTGTAGGTTAATTAAGTATTAATTAACCTTTATAGATCTTCAAATGCATAAGATATGCTAGGAAGACTTTTTGCTTGGCTGCGAGAAACTGTAATGTTGAGGCCCGCCCGTTCCTTCTCGTTTATTTAAATATGGCAAGATACAAGATACCACAGGATAATTACTTTTCTGAGTAGCAATTCAATTAGCAATGATGGTTCGGTGGTGATTGCGATTTTTAATTGTGATTGTGAGAGTCAAAAAGTTTATAATAATTTAATCTCGCAACTTTCTTCTCCAGTACAATAGCAAACCCCGTATCCAATGAGCACCTTTTATTACTTGAAACCGTGGATATACGACAATTTGGTTTGGTACATGTTACTTAGGTATGTTATAATGAATAAATCTAATGCATAATTCGGCTTACACTTCACTCTGATTGATTGATAATTACGCGACGCGATGCGAGATGTAGCTTCTTGGAACCATAATACCCTTTACCCAGCACTAACCACGCTTGCTCAAGTATGGCCAAATGAGTAATGCAATTGTGATGCATCAGGGAGCTCTGCATAATTGATTCCAGCTTGATTTTCGCAGCTCAATGACCAATTTCATGCTTTGATTGGACTCATCTTCAGTGTTTAACAAACCATTTCATTTCACTTTCAATTACGTAGGTATATTAAAAACGAACCCTTTACTTTACATGCTGGTATTCTTCTAAGTACATGTTACATAAAACGTCTATCTTCCATTACATAAGGATTACGTCTTGAATCTGCATTAATCTAAAGAGAACATTGTAATATTTATTCAAAACCGAAAATTGGCTGATTCCCGTCTGTCACGGACTATGTTGGACATCGTTTTAATAAAGTTGCGGTCTTTCTTAACTGCCCTGTGCAATGATGCCTCATTGGCAGTGTAACCTTAATTAAATTGATATCTGTGTAGGATTGTAAATCGATGCACTGATGCTACATATATAAAGTAACTCTATGATGTAACAAGGATGGAAAATGCTAGTAAGTTTTGAAGTTTGGTCGCTTTACTTTGATATGACTCGGATTAAGAATTCTAAAGTTTTAGCGTTTTTTTTTTTCGAAAGTGAAGTCTAAATTTAAATGTTATCTGAACATTCAATTCTTATAGAACTATACCAAATCATATATAAATTTTAAACTATGAAAACCGGACATTCACAGCTTTTCATTCATAAATACACTTATTGTTTCACAAAATAGTTGGGAGACAGAATTAAGGGATGCAGGAATGGACTTGGGTAAATTAAATATAACTGAAAATTTTTTTGTTCGTTGCTTCTGTATTAATGTCATTAAGATATAAACCCTTGTAATTACCGTTTGGTCACTTGTTCCCATTCTTCCGTTTCGTTAAAATCTTAAAAATGTCTTCACTTTTTCTTACTTTTTTTCTGTTTACTGCTTGGGACGAATTAGCTCTACGCTATGAAATGGTCCCAAATAAATCATACTAAATATATACCTAATGTACGCAAATACTTCTTGCGCGTGTAATTGTTTCAAGTGTGCAAACGGTTCAAACGGCTCCACAGTCCCCAGGCCCACCCCCACTGCTCGCATCTCGAACGTTTTGTTTGGCTTTTCGACTCGAGCGCCGAATTAAGCTTCGACTTCTGGGCTTGGCGCTGTCTTCGGATAAAAATTGCGGGGATTTCTGGGCAATTTTAGACGGACTGTCTGTCGCACTGCTGTTTCCTTTGCTTCCGCGAGTTTTCACGTAAGCGGTATGAACGCCGTTTCAGTCCCTGGTCATCTGATGACTGAATCGAAATTTGGGACAGGGTCAGGAATGACTTGAAAATTTCACGGATATTTGACTCGTCTTTGGCAGAAGCTTCCAGAAACTGAGTCCTGAATTAATAAAAACAATCAAACTATTTAACAAGGCAAAATGTATGGACGCCAGCTTCGAACTTTGAAAAGCATTTATTTTTATTTAAGCTCCATAAATGATGCACATAACCTGAGCTCTAAATTGGCTTAATTTCATCTCCATTGTTGTATTAAATTCTATCCTCTTGTGGAAATGTCACAGTAGCCGACCTTTTAGACTCCTCTCAGCTCCCGACTGGAGTTCAAAGGCGCGTTTGAGGATCTATTGTATCCAAAATTGTTTTGCTTTTACTCCAGGAACAGCACTCTGCCTATGTCTCACTTTCTCTTTTGAGACTTGTGAAGTGTAACCCCAGACTTTCTCCTCGAGCTACACCACCACATTCTTGTGTACATACATAGTAGGTATGTACATACTTATTGTGCAACGTGAGACGTGCTACTTTGGGGCTGAAACAAAACCTATTCATTATGTAGGAGCACCTCTCATCCATACCACATCACATCCGCTGTAATGTCGGTTCCTAGGCTTATAGTCTTATTCGCCGCATCGTTACCAGCACTCATCAGATTACTTTTTAAAATGAAGGCAACAAACTGGCGTTAGCACCTCGTACCATGGGGAAGCGTGTACGTGCTGAAGAGATTGCACCAACTATTGTGAAGAATGGGAACAAACTGGCGTTAGCACCTCGTACCATGGGGAAGCGTGTACGTGCTGAAGAGATTGCACCAACTATTGTGAAGAATAATAAGGTATGCCTAAACATCGTCCCTGGAGAAAAGAAGCCCCGGAAAGATCATTCTTCAGATTCAGCTCTGGAGACTCGTTAGCGTTGTAACAGACAATACGTTGCTCAACTAAAAGAGAATTCGTCTGCGAGAAGAGCTCCCTAGAAATTCGCTTTCCAAACAGGAGCGGCGTCACGCCATTGCCTGGCTCGGAAGGAGAAATCTACGGGACTTTCTCTCATGAAATTAACAAAGCATTGCATGTTTACCTCCAGAGGGGCTACGCTGAGTTGGCACTAAGGTTATATGAGTATCATATTACGACTTCGTTCCTCGGATTAGGAGAAAGCTTCAGGGTTCTCATAGCTACAATTCTGTGAAGAGCTTTCACCTGTCGACTTGATCCCTTCTGTCCTAAGACCAAGAGCGCTGAGTGAGTGATAAGCTTCATCGATTTTTTGGTCGGGCTGTCGTGTGAACACTGACTGACTACCTGTTTTCAATCAATGCTAAACTAATAATTGTGCGTTGGAAATAAAGCCTGCAAAAGCCATCAGGTAATGTTTCTACGCAGTCGTGTCATGAAAGCCTAATGGCTTACCTTAATTTCCCTATGGACTGGAGCCAAGCTCGGACATCTTCTTCATTCACTTCTTTGACCAGGAAATCATTTTTGTTGCCGACCACCACGATGGGAATGTCCTGATAGTCTGCTCTAGCCTCTTTGATCTCTTCGAAGCAGGCTTTCACCGTGTCGAAGGAATCAGGGTCATTCACAGCGTAGACGAGGAGGAAAGCATGGGTGGTTGATATAGAGAGTCTTCTCATGGCCGGAAACTGAACATCCCCATCCAGTGTCCATGATGTCAATTCGAAGCTTGATATTCCCAAAGTCATACTCCCGATTGTAGAGCTCCTCCACTGTTGGCTTGTACTTGTCCGAGTAGGTGTTGAACAGGAAACGCTTGATAATGGCTGTTTTCCCAGTCTTCGGACCGCCCAGTGTCAGCAGACGAAGACGGTCAGAGTCAGACATACTTCTCTCGGAATATTAGCAGAAGCTGGGACTTGGGTAAAGCTGGAAAACAATATTGAGGCAATAAGTATTATTCCTACATCAAGTTGATGTCTTTATGTCGCAATGCAGCTCTAGGTTTGGAGCTTCATTGTGACAAAGGAACTGCGCAGCACAAGTCAACCTAATTTGCCTGATTCCTAACAATAGTAGGCACATACGTATATTCATTTCACCTCGTTATTGTGTAGACAAGCTAATTTGTAATTACCCGAGTTGGGCTTCATCTTCACCGCAGAGTACAAGCCAGGCCCTAACTCAAGTTGTCATGTACAACTACAACTCATAAATAAGTAAGCATAGCATAACCCCGAGGGAAAACTCACACTTGTGACAGGTAGAGAGATTTCCTGAGACAGACGTCTGGTCGGGGTTTTGTAATGAAGGTGAAACCATAGGTACTGCAATAAATCGGACCAATCCCGGGCTGTTTCATGGAAGAAAACAGACGAGGGGGGGACGGCGTACTTGGAATTTTACACTCAACTTAATCTCAAAGAAAACCAATTAAAAGTTTCTGGACTGGAGAGGCTCCAGGAGAGAGCTTGTTTCGACTACAGAGAAACCTGGAGAGATTTCGTCTCTGTAGATGGGAAATTAAAATTATGAACTCTGCCATCCGTCCACACATCCTTCCTCCTGCCTTGTCAGTCAAACGCAAGTGAAAGTTAATGAGAACTCCTGGGCTATGAATTTCCATCTAAAAGCTTTCTGCTGAGCTCAGAATTGAAATGGATGCTAACAGCGGAGAGAATAAAAACCAGCGGAGAAGCCAAGAAGAGTTTTGCTCGTCAGCCCAATTAAAAATTATTTTAATGAAATTCAATAGCTACCTATCTCGATCATAATGACGCGTTATGTATGTATATAAACTTGCTGGTGCGGAGCAGAAGAAGAGGAGGAGTGTGAGCTGCAGTGCGGATAGATGAAGTGCTGCGTCGTAGAGATCTGTGTTTGGAGATCTGTCGAGCGAGCGCTGAGAGATGAGGAGAAAGTGACGGAATGGAAACAACGCCGCTGAGAGAAAGTTTTATAGAGATTGAGTGAGTTATTTACTGTAGTTGGGCCTGTCTTCCGTCCTCCCAACATATTACATGAGTCATCAGATCGGACGAAGCACCTAATCAAAGAGCTATTTGTTCCCCTCGAGGCCCAGGTTCCACACTGAAACCCGATTAAACATCTCTCTTCTGCCTACACTTCCGCCATAAACTTTTCTTCCCACATCCCTCCCAGGAGACTGTCACGGTTTCCTTAGAAAGGAAGCACAGACTGATCACTTTCATTACTTTTTTGTCAAACCGGAAAAACACAGCGAGACACAATTACTTGGCCAAGGCCAAAGCGACTCCTGCCGGCAGTGAAATAGGGCAACTGGGGACAGCCAATTTAATATTTTATACTTCAATATACAGCATTGCAATGGAAATAGTTGTCTTCAGTCTCTAGCAGAAGTAGATTAGGTTAATCTCTTTGGCCTTCTTGCAGTCTTTCTTTCAGGGAGCTGCCATGCACTAGTTAGTCGACGTATTTGCTTTTATCTGCAATATTTTATTCAATAATCGCATCAATCATTCGAATCAAGACACATGATTTGTAGTCGTACATGTAGACCCTGCTACATAACTAGGTACTTCCGCTACAAAATAATTTGAATTTAAAAATGCCAGATTCGCTAAGAAAATTCTCTCTACAGAGAGGCATTTAATTCAACCCTGCTTTATTCCTCATCCTGCTTTCACTCCAGCCCAACCGCTGTGCGGTAATGCCACAAACACAGAACTTATTAGATTGGATTGGTAGAAAGTATTTTTTAATACAATTTGTCCCTTGGAGTCCTGTCAGAAAACAGTCTCGACTGAATCCAACTTTTCCTGTGAAGAAAGTTTTTCTCCGTATTCCTAATTCACATATTCAATGTTTGTTCTGGCAATGGAATTGAAAGCATAGTTGAATTAAAGAGAGGAAGCTTGGGCATAAATAGAGTTGGATTTACATGTTCACTCCAAAAAGAAAGGCGAGGGAAGAGGGCTGTGGGAAATCTCATTAAGCGCATTAGTCCAAACACTTGTTCAACAACTAGTGGACAGAGACATTGCATACAATTACAGCATGCAGGCATTACATAGATTCCCGTGATCCGACTCTCCAGTAGCAGACGAGTACTACCAACACTATGTCAACATGGTCCCAATTTAATCATCGACTCGAATCGAAGCTCTTGTACGTACTGCTACTTAACTGCCTCTGCCCTGCAGTCGAGATGTTTCCCCCGAGTCGCATTGATGACACGATGGCTGGAGAATAATCGCTTTTCTCCATTTCCACTCCAGGCCTAATGGACAGAGACTATAGTTTCTCTGTAGCTCTTCGTCCGCATGGCGTTTTGACGAGGACTGCGAATGACAGTTTTATTTAGAACCACTCACCAGTAGTTCCAGCCAACCGAGCAGCAACAAAACTTTCTCTGCCAACTGCTTTTACGGGCTCAAAAACCTGCCGAATATGAATATGGCAGTCGCTAATAGAAAGGTAGAGATGCTGACTACCTTCGGAAAGTGATTCCCTGCTAATTGCACCACGGACGACAAATTTACATTTTAAAAAATTAGCGAAGTTGTCGAACAATCGAGATCGTATTTAACAGACCCGAGACTGCGGCTAGGCAATTATCAATCATTTTTCAAATTAGGTCATTCATATGATGACAAGGTAGCATCCATTATAACGAAGGTGATTTGACCGCAGACAAACTAATAAACGCAGAGATGGGAGGCTGAAAAAGAGCGCTTGGGTTCTGGGAATCGCGTTTTGCTACTGCCTGGAAAGTCTCATAATGTCAAAGTAAGAACTAAGTTGAAAGTAAAAGTCCTTGCCTACCTGCCACAGACACACATTTCAAGTCTGCGGACTGAGCGGCTGTACAATAGCGATATTAGATTTGATGTCCTTTCCAGTCTTTTGATGTCCTCCTCACATCCACTTTCATAATGCTCCCTCCCTCCACCAGCAGCCCAGCCAAAATACTGATCATCAAAACAGGCATTTACTTTCCTCTCAACGACTCGTCCAATTCGGAATATGGCTTCAAGTGGCGAGACAGGCCAGGTAACTCAATCTACGCTGAACACTCTACCTGTTTCAATAACCCGTTTTTTGCTGATGTGCTGCATAACTATATGCCTCATTGAACGCCAATAGAGAGGAATACAAAATTTTCCTTTCCATAAATGCTGAGTAGTAAAAGGTTAAGGGTCAATCAATCCAGGAGCCAAATAGCTAATCTGCCGAGCGTGCACGAACAGAATAATATTCGAGAGGAGGTTCCGTCAGTGTCGTTCATAACATGCATTATTACCATGTATTACTGGCATGGCATGGCTTCTGGGTAGGGGTGTGAATCCGGATTTGAAATCCGGATTCAAATCCGGATTTGTGAGCGGATTTTAAAATCCGAATCCGGATTCAAAAATTTTCAAATCCGGTTTTTAGTGATTGGGAGAAAATAGGTTTGAGCCTGGAGCATATTTTGCATACTATGTAAAAGCTGTAAGGTGACACTCACTCGCTTGAGTCGAATACATTGAATTCGACTAGTAGCTAGGTACCTGTGCCTTTGTTAACTCGGGAGCAAGCAGACGAATTTATTATATTATTTGTCAGAGTTTGGGAGTTCTCGTTCTGCTGGTTTGTCGTTGAAGTCAAGGGAAAGAATTGGGAGAAAGCAGTGCTTCTGAGAGATAGGAGAGGAAGTCGTAATAGAATTATCTCAAGCGACGTCGATTCAATCCATTCCAATTCAGCAGCTTCGAGTTACTCAAAATTAATTTGACATCCGACTCCTCGACTTTTCTCATTGATTTTTTCCAATCCGCACACCATCATTGCCTAGGCTTCAGTCTACCTTTAGTACTTTCCCTTCCGCCACTGTGCTTCCATTACACGGACTCATGAGTCTTCGTCCATGCACTCACTCGGCTGACTTTGATTCACCCGTCTCTACTTGGGTTACATATGCCTACCTAGTCATTCTACCAGCGAGAAAATAATTGTTCTCTAGAAATACTATACGCTCATTGTAGTGATGTACATGGTGGCGGGTACTGTTTTAACACAACGTACCTAGTAAGGCAACCAAGAATCTGAAACCCACTAATTGTACGTTAATCATAAAAACTTTTTAAAAAAAAATATTGACAAGTGTATTGAAAAAAGCCCAATTTGTTATTGTCTGAAAAATCGTTGTCTCTGCTTTGCATAAAGTTGAAACATTACGCAATACCTTTTTTCCACGAAACTTTTAGATTCAGGTGAAAGTTGTGCTCAATTGTAGATGTATTTACGCGCTGAATTATTGAGTGCGTGTGTTCAAAGGGGACACGTACCTTGTAAAAGTCGTAAGCAGGAAGAGAAGGAGCAGCGGCGTGTGGAGATTCCTTTGGTCCGGACACAAACAAAGCGAGTCAGAGAGCGGGTGAAAGCAGGGCTGTTGGGTGCGTGGAAGAGGTGAAAGTGAGGCAGGAAGCGGAACTTGGTGGCTGGCCGAGGGCAAGAGTGGAACTGGAAGAAGAAATATCGACTCGTTAGCTCTAAGCCCCTCTTCGACGGATCCGCTCAAGCGACCCAACAGAACTCAAAGCCTGGCTTTCTCCGCTTTTTCCAACTCAAATCGGGAATACCGACAGCCTATCTGTAATGTGTACGTGCCTTCTGCGACCTGCCTCTCCTCCTGCCCTCAGCTTTCCCTCCACACTAGGCCACGGAAGGCGGACAAGAAAACCAAGCACGGAGGGAATACTAATACTCCGTCTCTGCCACTTGCTTTCTCTCGGCTACATAGACAGGCTGCAGGGGAATTCGATAAAAACATCAGTCTAAACGTCAATGTATTCTTCCTGGGTCATTGGAGCAATTTAGAATCAATCAACTAGGATGGACCAGACGATACTTTCTTATGTAAAATCGCATGTAACATGAAACCAAACCCAGACATTTCCATATTACTCTCTCGACGGCTTTATACTCAACTGACAACAACGGCTTCTATTGTAAATTACTTTACCCAATCCATTGAACGGCATAGGCCTTATATTCTGTATCGCGGTGAAACTTTGGGATGGCATTTGTAATTAATTTCTGAACGTTCAAAATTAATTGGCCAGGTAAGAAACCAGTAATACGAAATTAATGCATGTGACAAGCTTACAAGGTAAAGTCTGCTGCATGCTTGGCTCCACAAGCACGACATACCCATTTAATAACGCAATCAAACGTGGACCTTCCTGATTCTTCACGATGAGTCAACGTCATTTGAATATAAGGTTGCATTGAAGAATAGGCCTTGTAGTATCTTCGTGCATCATTTAAGTGTTTTGGATATTTCTAAAATAAATTCAATAGTGGCGGAATAGCCGGGATGCGTTGACGTTGACGTGTAGCGGCTATAGCTTGCGGATCAACAAGACACAAACAAGAAGAGGTAGCAAAATCATCATAAAAGTTCATACATGCGCCATGCCAAAGGAGAAGCTACTCGGAATGCCTCTGAGCCACATTGTACACTTCTTTGTGTAATGGGCTACTTCTGTGCTGGTAGGAGAAAGCAGGAGAAAGATACCTCTGATTCGAGCTCTCTACCTACGGAAAAGTTGTGCTCTAATCTCATCGGCCAGATCTCAACACAAAGGCAGCTGCCAGGTCTCTCTTCAGTTCAGAGAGGTGAAAGCACGCTATTGTGCTCCACACCAAGGGACAATCCGTTCAAATATACTGCCAGCAGACAGTTATTCTGTTATCCGCCTGACTGTGTTCTTCGTTTTTTTAGTTCTGTGGCAGGAGCAGCAGTGTCTGAATCGAACACGGATGGATATTGCTCGCATCGCATGCCAAACTTACATTAACAAGCCTCGCTTTCACCAGAGTCAATTCATCCGTGCTCTCTCTCTATCTCTTTTCATGTTGTTCTGTGGGAAATTCCGCGATTTCTCAACTGAACTGAAAAACTTGGAAAGCTTTATTACAAACTTTCACGAACGAACAATAGAAAGTGGAAAGGTCTTGCTATTGTACTATCGAGTAATCTCTAGTTTGCAGACTGTCTGAAAGTTTAAGCTTGAAGAGCATTTCAGACAAAGAATAAATATATTTTGGATATTACCAGGAATCCAAATAGAATTTCTTGATGAAGTTCAGAAGCATTGAATTGAGTCCAATACCATTATTAGTGCCCACTCGCACAACTGCAGCAAAAAATGAACTAAGTACTATAGATTTGAAATATGATCAAATTTCAAGTTTCACAGCACGTTTACTATTTCTGTTAATTAATAACTGAACAATGAAGCAAGCAGCTCTGAGCCACAGTTTCACCCACCCACACCCACGCCCACGAATTGTAGTCATTATCAACGTCATGTAAAATGTTCTTATTCAGAGCGTGGGAAACATAAGTATAAATAGAAATAGATTTATGTACAAAAGTATATTTGAAAATTGTAATAAAATGTAAGCCTGGTTACATTAGTTGACTCATTCTGGATTAACGTCGTCGTCATCATTACTCCCACTATACAAAAGTAGGTTGCGTCCAGCAGCTACTGCGAATCTGTCCTTACTTCCATGGCTTGAAAGGCTTACCACGGGATGCTCGTGTGACAATTTCCTTGATTAGCTTTTCACTAATTAAATCAAAGATACACACCTTGCCTAGGGGGCTTCCCACTAAAATGAGTTCATCCATGTAATCAAAGCTGGACTCTATTTTGTAGTCATGGAAGGCAGTAGTGGTGTAACCCTTGTAAGAAGCTAGTAATTGTCCTGTATCTCGGTCAATCAATTTACAGCTTCCGTCCGCCACGCTAGCCAAATGACTGGCGTTGTCTCGACTAATGGCAACAGAAGTGACCGCCTCCCCCATGCAATCCTGGTTTAATTTTCCATTTCGAATATCATAAAACCGCGTGTAGGAGTCCGCAGATCCAACGAGGATTCCATTATTATTCACGGCCAAACTGGTAACGGCGTCAGTCATTTCTTCCAGATTTTGAATCGGTGTGGTGTTTGACTTGGATCTCAGGTCGAAAATCTAAATCCAAAATAATCGGGTAAATTTATTGTTTTCACAAATGCCTGCCGTGCCGCAAACAACAGCTTCGTTTCAGAAGAATTCTTCGTCCATGAGTAATGCAAAATGAATGATTGAAACTGGAAGTTTGGGTGTCACACTCTCAAACTTATCGAGAGTGCCTATCAGCTTTTGTAGATAGAAAGTTCCAAGTCGTTATCTCAGGGAAAACTTTTTCTTTCTTGTTAAAACAATCAAAAACTAGAATGAGTTTTTATGAGGGCCTGGAAATAATTCATTACCTTTTCTATGGACCTAGAACCTAGACCAGACATTCAAAAGGAATGCTTTATTGCAGACAAAGTTTGATGAACTAGACTTATCGATCTTGCTCAACTGAGCTCAGGTACCCACAAGTAGAGTTCTTGGGTACTGATTACCAATCGATGAATACTGAACGTTCATCTATTAGATTATCCTAAAATATCTTATAGAGCTAGGCGCTAATCCTTATTATTGTAGCGAAAATCAAAAACGCTACATAGGTAATAGGTAATCATGACGCACTACCTTGACAGTGTTGTCCTGTGACCCCGATATCACCAGAGTACATTCTTCATTGAAGACGGAAGTGGTCACTGTTGCTGCATGTGCACGCAGACGTCGGACTGGCCGACCTGACTCCACGTCCCATACGCTCGATGTTTTATCCGTGCTTGAAGACAGAAGCTGGCTAAAATAAGAATAAAAAATTAATGACCGAATACCATAAATATCAACTTATGAATGACTTAATTTGATTCGTGTATCCTTCCTTACGCATTATCACAAGATCCACGACAATCGAGAACTTCTCCAGAATGACCGGAATAAACAGAAAGAAGAACACCTCGTTCCGCGGACCACAATTTAATTGTTCGGTCGGCCCCTGCAGACATCAAGTAGTCTCCATCCACTGCAAAGATAATTTTAAGAATGATTATAGAGGAAGCATATTAGAAAGTCAGAATAATTTCGTGTTTCATGTATAGAGTTTGTACATATTTATGGTAATATATGTATGCTACGTACCATTGAATCTGACGGCTCTTAGAGCACCTTGGTTACACTTAATACTCTGAATTTCTTTGTACGCAACCTCCTTCATTTCGTTAGTACAGGTTTGTCTTAAATACAAAAAAAAAAGCTTAAATATTAAGCTTATTATTATGTTGTGATTTGATTCGTTCGACACTACTCTACTGGATCTTGAATTCCGTGAAAGAAGAATCGCGCCGTGAGCTGAGCAGCATAGCAAAAAAGCCGGTTCGGAGTTCTGAGATCAGCTGATTTCACACTTTCAACTCGACGTTGTTTATCTCAAGATTCAAAACAAAAATCTGCCCATTCACACACAAAATTCCGAAAGCCGACCTACTACAATAAGGCGAGGGAGGTCAGGT
>VNWX01001746.1:0-14170 GCA_009869905.1 Ceratophysella communis | reverse complement strand
GCACAATATTCCAAAACAAACTCTTCGCCGAACTGAATCAGGCTTACTTGCAGAGTCGGAGACCGGGTCTCGCCAACTTTCGGATATAAATATCCTCATTTGTTGTCCATGCAAATTATTCATACCTACCTATAGCTACGCAGCAGCAGGTCGAAGCGATCCAAGGTCGTTCGTGGCTCGGGTTCGGGTGTTTCACGTTACGTGCGTGCTGCAGAAATATACTTTTCCCTGACTTGTTCCTTCGCCTAGCGCCTAGCAACATCCTACCCTACCTCAACATTGAGGCAGGTTAAGGTTAAGAATCAAGAAGGGAGTCAGACATCAGTGAGAATCAAGTTGTTGGTCAACTCGAAATATTCTGGGAAATCAACTCTCTCTCACCCATTATTGTGATTGTGACTTGTGACTGTGACCACACCACATCTCATGCAACTGTGCAACAGTAAAGAATTCATTGCAGAAGAAATGCCGAACTTTCCCAAAAGGTGAGCAAGCTGGAGAAAGCACTTTCTTTCTGGTATGTAGGTATGTTGTTTGTGTGCCTGAATTTTGCACGCTCTGATTTATGTTTTTCTAGCGGAGTGATATCATCCGTCCTAGCGGATACGGATCTCGCCAAAATTTTAGAATGCCCTGTATGCAACGGAGTTCCTTATCCGCCTATATACGGTACAGTATATTTTAATAAGATGCTTCTTAAATTTCCCAGATATCATCAAAAAGTGTGGTGACCGTTTCTAATAATACTTCTAATTAATTGGAATAGGTTGCTTCAGCGGGCACATAGTCTGTAATTCTTGTCGTCCGAGACTCCGTCATTGTGCTATTTGTCGACAACCATTTTGGGAAGGAAGAAATCATACTGTGGAAACTATAGTAAAAAGTTCAAAGTTTTTCTGTAACTATAAAGATGAGGGTTGCACAGAAGTAATACTTGGCAGCGACATTAAGGACCATCTAAAATCCTGTAAATTTGGGTAGGATCACAGCGACATTTCTTAAAGTAGAATGCTCAAGCGGCAACTCTACTGACCAGTCATTTCTAACCTGGGCAAAATCGCGGACTTGTTCGTCGCGTTTTTTTAGCACAAGAAAGTAGTTTTTCGGCAAGCGACCAGAATCAGCTCAGCAAAGCCGGTTTTGTAGAAAAGCTCGCTGTCATTTGTTCAAAAACTGCGAATTGCGAATCCACCGGTTTATGCACGTTAAAAGTGACTGGCCAGTAGAATTATGGTCCGAAATTCCGTCGTCGACTTTTTTTTATTTTAATTTTGCGTGTAGACCGAGCTTTCTCCAAGCTCAAGTTCATGAAGGATCGGAGCCTCCACTGGTTTGTCAATGGGTTCCATGTTCAAATGGAGCTTTTCCAGAATGCGCAGTTGAGGGTGGGCGCGATCAAAACGGTGGGATTCTTTATGTGGCCCGGGCAGATCACGTTGGCGGAAAAATTCCCGGAAAGTTCAGCGTGGCAACGGGAAAAGCCTACATTCCTTGGAATTCTACGGAGCATGAGAAGGATGAATACGAGGTAAGGAATGAAATTTTATCAGTTCAAAGCGCTACTGTTATACTCATAAGATAAGTTCTTGAAAATTAACCTTTTAAATAATACAGATTTTGATTGCTAACCCGGATCTTGTGACGTGGTCCCATGGGTACTTTGGATATGTTCCACCGCTAGCCGTACCGTAAGTGGATTATTGCATTATATGGATTATAATAGGATGCTTATAAAGTGAAAGGCGAAGAATTTTAATTTTGACGTGTCGTTCTCGTCCGATTATTAGGGGAGGTCCAGCAGAGACCGGCGAAACGCTTTACATCGGAAGATGGGCTGTAAGTGGAAACATGATCACCGGTAAAATTCATCCATCTCACCGATGNTAGGGGAGGTCCAGCAGAGACCGGCGAAACGCTTTACATCGGAAGATGGGCTGTAAGTGGAAACATGATCACCGGTAAAATTCATCCATCTCACCGATGTTGCTACATTGGATTTGAAGGACAAGAACTCTCCAGACAGCATTATGAAGTCCTAACTCGAACTGTCAATATTGACTTCGAAGACAACAGCCCAACTGCCGAAGGTGTGCCCATCGATTTCGATTCAATTGACTAATACCACGTAGGGAACAGAGATGACTGATATACCTTATTCCACAAACCTTTCACTTTCAACTTTAAGCGTCGTCCATACAAAGTCAGTGTATGACCCTTAGGAGCTAAGATTCTTGTACCCATAAAATGAACAATGCAACAGGCAGCCCTCCTGTATCTGTAGTCAATATTTTCAATTGATTCGGTTACATAATTAATTTATTAGTTGCAGCAAGTACCAAGTCAAGTAATTAAATGCAAAGTTCCAAGTTGATTTCGACTTTCGACTACTCTGTAATCCACTATGACCTATGACTCATTTTCTATCTCATCTCCAGACCAGTGAGTGAGTAACCAACTATATAATAAGTTTATCTATGTTCATGATATTTAAGTCATAAATCGGCTTTGTGGACAGGGAAAACGCATCATGATTTCGTGTGGTTATTGCAGTTAATTGCGAAAATAAACATAATATTTTTCTTGTGCATAGATAATCTTGTACCAATTCAATGAATTTCAAGAAAAACAAAAACCAACGAAAGAAGTGAATAGTTAACCTTTGGTTCGCACTTTATTCACGAAACCACATAATATACTAAATTAGGCTATAATTACAGTTACATAATAGGATGCATGTACGTACAACAGTACATGTCTTTCTCCAGCTATCCTAAGTAAATAGTTCAATATTATTTAAGCTTCAGCCTTACAGTACACTTTACAATACAATAGAACATTAGCATAGCAAATATACGAAAAAGGATAGAAGATAGATAATCACTTTCACAGCATTCATTCTCACATGTATTAACTTGCATACTGCTCAAAACATGTTCGAAATGTATTTTGACCCAATCTTAATGTCAGTTCCTGCATTGAAGTGCATTCGGAATACAATTCCGAGTTTCTGTAGGTTTATATTAAATTGAATTGAATGAATAAATGTGTACTGTCAGTTTCAAGACTGCGTTGAAGTAAATATTTTGACCAGACCAGGTCAGTAGTCCTGTGCTTGTGCTGTTGAGCAGGGTTAACTAGTTAACTAACAGCCTAGCCTGATATCTCTTTGCTAAATGCGATATTACGGGGCACTGTGTAAGTAGTGTAAATGTACTATGGCAGTTCGCAACGCTGCTGCTCGCAACAAGCACGCATGGAATAAAATAATTAATTAATTAGTACTGGGACAGGAGTAGATCTAGTATCAAAAACGATTCTCTACTACAAGAGTAATACCGCAGTGTAACCAGGCAGTTATTTGCAGAAAAGTGTGATTAATAATATTGATAAAGAGAGTAACTTACTCTACTCAGATTTACCTACCTTAACAAATAACAGGACTAGAGAATGGATTACGTAACAAAGTACTAGTCTATCTTTACAGTATTTAAATTAAAGCTGATAAACTAACGAACACTATGATGAATGTTATCGTAGTTCCTCACTCCAGTCAAGTGTCTTAGTAAAAGATTCCTTGTCAAAAATTACAAAAGTAAAAAATGCGCTCACGGTTTCGTCAGTAAGTATTCAAGATCCCTGATTTAGAATGGAATTTTGTGCCTTATTCAGCCAAGTTGTATATGATTTTCCCGTCAGTGCTTAAGAAATGGAATTTAAAATTTTCTGATAGTTACTTTGCCTCACGGTTTACTTATCATTTAAAGAGAGTTCGGTGGTAGTTGTTCATTTAATTGGCTTGAGCACTACATTATTTTAACTTTAAAAATCTTGCAAACGCGACATTATAGGAGGTAAGCTCCTGGGACTTAATTTGGAATTCGGCCTAATACAAACAGTTTACGTTTTCTTTCATATAAAGTTGAGCAAAAAGAAAATTGTGATTACAATTTGTATTTGAAGTTTGTCCCCAACATACGCCTCGCATATTAAGAAAATTTTAAACGCAGCTGTATTGGTCCTAGCCTATTATTAAATCTAGGGTTACCTTATCCGATAAAATGCGAATTAAGACCTAATCAAGGAATTGTTCGAACAGTCTATGCATGTAGGATAGTTGAGAATAAACAAGCGAAAACTAAAAACATCATAAGTGGAAGGATTCTACTGTGTTTACAAATACCCAGTAAGAAAAGAAAGAAAGGGGCGCGGGAAATATTTCTTCCTGTTTTAAAAACTTCGAACCGACACCGTCCTTCATAATTAACAATGCAATCCTATGAACTAAGTTTGTGTTGAATAAAATAAATAAGTAGCACTGCGGACAGAACTACAATAATGTCCGAAAATTCACAAAAAACACACTGATTCCGTACTCTGCTAATTGGTTTCTACCGAACACTGTAATGCATTATATGTATGTAATTGCAACCCTCTAAATCGTAAAACCTTTTCGCCGTAAATTACGCTCTTCTTAAATTCGAGTTTCCTAATTTTTGGCATAGGGTTTCAAGTATGTAGGAATACTACTACGTAGAAGTATTATTGTACAACATTTCTATACACTATAAACACACAGGTAGGGTTGTTCAAATATTACCTAAATCAACAACAGTTAATTCCATCAGGCGGATCTTATGCTCCCTGATCCACCGGTTGAAGGAGACAAAAATGTACCGGTAATTTAGAACTTAAAAGCAAGGTCAACCGCTTCGAAAACCCACCGATGATGTCCTGTTCACTTCAATTTACGCATATTTTCATGTACAAGTTAAGCACAAAATTCGGCTTTTCCAGTAACTCCAGATCCGCTTCGTTTGGAAATCTTGTTTGTAGTCTTCAATTCTATTTATATTCTAAGGTGCTAGTAATAAGTTTTATTTAGACAAAGCTTCGACATTAAAACAAGGATGATAAAATACTGCGTGTAACGAAATTAACAGAAATCAAATCACCTAGAAAATCTAGCCTACATTGAGGAAGAGTTTAGTCCCAAACAATTCAAAGTCTTAGAATACACCAGTTTAGTACATCAGGAAACGCCACGCTGAATGTATACCAAATTGAATGTACTTTAGTCACGTCTCGACTCTACTATGGTATAAATATTATGTCATAGTCGTCAATACAATAGAATTCTTAATACATTAATGCGATTCGAGGAAATATTTCTAAACCTTACGCTCGTCTAAAACGCTCTAACTTTTTCTTTACCTCGCCAGTAGGCTTCAGGAAGGTTTGACTGGTTTAGTACTGTTTTTTTTTTCATTTGATAGGAAAATTAAAGGTTTCCCTTGAATGTGCTTGTTTGTGAAGCTAGTTAGGCAAATATTTATCTGCGATTCAGCTCGACTTTTATCGCTGCAAAAACAAATAAGATTATTATGATTTCTAGAAACCAGAACGTGGTGTACAAGATGAGTAAAAAACTTTATCTTGTAATTGTAGTGGTTCGCTTACCTTCGATTATTTCAGATTTAACTTTATAGAGCTCTTTCCGAACTTCTTTGAGAATTTCTTGTTTTAATGCCTCCAAATCGCTATCGTAGCCAGCGTTTCCATTTCCATTGACGACAATTGCACTGGAAGCATCAGAGCCTGTTCTCTTTCGCTGATTCATCTTTGGTGACGAAGGAATGGACTTCTTGCCCAGAGTTCCCAAGCCCGAATCCACTTCATCCTAACAATCGTAAAGGGAGGGAGGATTAGTTCAGTTCCTATTTAAATCCGATCAGCCTTCACACAAAGTCGTGCATGAATGAAACAAACATAAAGTAGATTTTACAGTGTTACTTTGCGGATAACACTTTATCTGGCCTGTAAGTTGATCGAGTAGTACCAGGAAGTTTATTTAATTGAGCTAGATCTGCTTTCTCTTCCGGATCAGGGCAACTCGAAGAAAGAGAAGGAAGAGAGATCATACGGTAGCTGGAGTTAGACTAATATCGATCCCCATCGGTTTTTTGTCATCGCCCTTCCCTATCCCGTTCCTACTCTACTCATCTGGTTTCGTACTAGGAAGCATTCCTCCTGGTGCCTGGATGCTCGAATTCTAAGATCAGCACCAGCAGTAAATAGCAAGTGAATCGATTCCAGTCAAAGATTTTCAAAAATAAATCCGCCAATGCTGGTCAAATGGTTCGCATTTACAACAAACTTCACGCGGTACATGAGTATATACGCGCAACTTGCAAATGACTGTTCCGAATGTAACGTTTAATTTAATCAAGCTTTACTAGGGAGTCAGGTAGTCAAGAAGAGGGATTATTAAAATTATGTAAACCACTGTAAAGATTTACATGTCTGTGTATGCAAGCGTTTCTCATGGTGTTAAAAAAGGTCGATTTGAACAAGTACTGCGAAACTACACAATTAGCGATGACTTCTGTTTAGCTTACCTGACTATTTTGTGAATTATTTTGAAGTGCTGGTACATTGGGGGCTGAGTTCTCTTTCACCATAGCCCTACGCCGAGCCAAAGTTTTTGCCATTTCATCCATTAGCGAAGTTCCGCTTCCACCATTAGTTTGACCCGAGTCGGTCGAACCGATGCCATTTCCAATGCTGTTTCTCCCTCTCAAAGTTCCATAAATACTTCCACTACTAGCACTTCCGCTGCTACTGGAACTCGATGTGCTCGTTGTACTGATGGCGTCTGGCTGAGGACGATTTGCTTTGCGTAAATGTGCATTTGCTAGCGCGGCAGCTAATGATCCCGCATCACTATCTCCACTTCTTGATAGCGGGCCATTTGGCATTGGAGGGGGTGGTGGCGGCACACCACCTCCAGATGGACCATTTCCTGCAGGAGAAATTGACATATTTGGCGCAGGAGGAGGAGGAGGAGGTGGCTGTGGTGCTGAATTTGTTCGATGATGTCCTGGCGGTGCTGCATTCGGCATCACCATTGGAGTACTCGGACTGCTCAATGCGGGTATGACTACAAATATAAAATACATATTCACATCAAATCATAATATAACAATTTTAAGTGCTTGTAAAATTACTTGGGCTAAAAAAAAACTTCCAGGTACCTAAGCAGGTAAATGTGTATTTAAAGATGCAGTCTATGCATTATTACAGCGCCTTTTTTTAACACAAGGTCCGACAATGAATATGATCTTAACCACAATTTGGCACTCTACCCAGCCCCAACAACGGTACAAAAGCCGATTGCGAATACAAGTTGAATCGTTTTGAGAATAACCTTAAAGTTCTGATAGAAAACAAGTTAACCATTGGAAAGTGCGTTGAGTTTAATCTCGACTTTTTAGATTGGCCAAATGAGTGTACGGAAAACGTACGTTTTATATATAGTACAAAAAAACATCTCTCAAATAAGCATAAAATCGGCTCAACCAGTTTTCCGTAACATAACATATGCACAGCACAATTCGGTAACTATTTTTCGAGAGAAATACTAGCGTTCAGTAGGAGAGCCTTTGGCAGAATATTGTCAGGTCTCGACTGGACTAGATCATCGATAAACAATTAGCTCGACATTATGAGTTGTCGTCGATAAAAAAAATTCGAAATATCATATTTTAACATTTTACTGGAATCATTCAACGCTGCGAAAATCTTAGTTTAGCTTATTGACTGACATTCATTAAGAGATTGGTAATTGGTAGGAGTTGGGCTGTGGTTAGAAGTAAAACCGTTCCCGGTTTCTCATGTGCAATGCAAATGCAAGAAGAGTTGGAAATATGGGCGTCTTACCTTGCTGAGGCTGGGACATCCTCCTTTCTTGAATTATGGCAATATCTTCTCTCGTCATCGTTCGATATCCCATATCCTCTTCGTTAATGTGATGATGACTATGTGGTGGCTGAGGTGGAATTTGTATTTGGTGATTAGGAATTACCATGGGACCTCCAGGAGGTGCAGGAGGAATATGGTTCAACATAGGTTGTCGATTTGGAGGTGGGCCGCAGACCAAATTGTTGAGCGCTTCAACGGCGTGGAGCATTGCAAAAGCAAATGCTTCCGCGTCATCCTTACTACTAAAATTCAGTCCATACACTTGTCGATTGTCTCTCCACTGATGAAATGTTGGAGTTGCTTGATTATACTTAAGTCCCTTCAGAATTGAACAATTGATGACCACCTCTTGATCGTGCAACTTTCGGCCTACCACACGAAATGTGTTGTTCACAACATGATGATAAATATGAACTTTGGAGAGTCCAGACGAACTACCACTGGGGACCCACTTCTTATTCGACTCGTCGTAAATCATCACAGAAGCACGGGCAGACGCTATGCTCTGCTCACTAGAAAAAAAGAAAAATACTCTATTAGCCATTAAGTCTCATCATTTCACCATTGAATAAATCATGATCTATTGTCGAGCTTCCTAATTATACTATTCCGCTCCAGTTCTTGATCGATCGATAGCTAAAGCCATAAAATAGACAACGAGGAAAAAGAGGTATTCCTCCTGTATGGCTTGGCTCCGAGACTGCATGTCAATTCTGAATTTTCAATAATAATTGATAAATTGAGATATTACAGAGAAATGGTTGATTAGGCAGAAACGACCCACATAACCAACTAGCCCACATCAAATGCGCAGCACAAAAATAGGAACAAGGAAGGAGTTCAAGAATAATGGCCTACTCTACGTTTCAAATGTTTGAAAGTAAAGCGTCAGAGTCATTTGATGCCAGATTTCCCATTAGTAGCCATTTATTAACTTCTTTTTTTAAATGAAAAACTGAGGTGAGGTGTGGTGTGACTGTGTGATTTTCCAATATTTCCTGGGCTAGTGAAAAGTATATCGGCTGATATGCGTTGATGTTGATCGTTGATATTTAGAATTTTTCGTTTGTTGTTTCAGGTCACAGTTCAGCAACATTTGTAGGCGATTATCTATGATTTTCATTATTGTACATTATACACAATTATTCAGGTTTACAACTAGTTCTGCAAATGAAACCGATTATGCGCCGAAATCAGCATTCGGTCCGGGTAGACTATTGGTAAACTCATAATGGATTCTTTATTTCAATTTCCTTGGATTTATGTATCCGAATCAAATCTAAAATTCTTAATTCGAACAATCTAGGAATCAAACTCGGCTATCTGACTAAAAAAAATATCATAGAATCGATTCTGATTCTGGCCCAAGATGAACCAGACTCAGGATCAAATCAAGCTTCGACTCTGAGGATGATTCATTGTCATTGTTTAATATACGTCAAGCAACGACCAGTGCCCCGTTTGACAACTTGTTTGGTAGAATATGCAGTTCGGTTCGGATTCAGTAGAGTTGCAAGATAAGGACCCTACTTAGCAAGTTCCGCGTTCCAATGGAGGCGGCTATAGCTATATGCGCCTAAGCTAGCAGGCAAGGTTTCTTTCATTTGTAGGCACGCGTGTGTCACTCGTCAAATTATCCAAACATTAAACATTCCATAGCCAGTGCACGAAACGTCGTCTTTCAACCAGTTCAACCTTCAGCTACACATTCATGTTACATTCTTCTTCCTTGCCTCATCTCACTCATTTTCAGTTTCACGCAAAGGTTTAAGAAAGTCAAAGTCAACAAAATAATGTTGAAAGAAGTAGTCACTTGTCGTCTGGCCTTCAACTTATTTGGACTAACAATTGCAAAGGAAACTTGAGGCAGCTATGAGTTATACTAATCAAACCGGATTCTATTAGTTTACGAGGAACGAGGAAATGTGCGAAAAGTAACATATCCGGCCACATCCTCTTTACATCACATTTTGCAAACACTTTCCTTTTCTGTTAGAGTGAAGACACTTTCCTTGACATTTGGTATTTGGCCTAGCCAGAAGCTTCGGTAGAAGGTAGAAACATGAAACATCACTCTTCGACTTGTGGTCTTGTAGATACACATGCTTATCTATCCGCACTTTTTATGTTCACAATTCACAAATACCCCATGCATACAAACAAGTGAACATAGAGTAAGCTACAAGATGTCGACAAGAAAATGCATCTTAATATTTTCTCCCAGCGCAGCTCCTGCCTGGCTGATGTTCTGCGTCTGCTTAGCTTAGACCGGCTTTCAGCAAGCCCTGCGTTCGCTTTAATCCACCTGCTCACCAAGAACACGAATCCCTGAACTGAAGTAAATATCTTATTATACTTTTAGGTACAGTACACAATGAATCGACAGCTACAAAGTCAATGCAGTCAGCAGTCAGCAGTCAGACCTAACTAACTGAATGCCAATAATTGATGAGGAACAGAGCTCAGATTCAGACCTGAAAATGTGATTCGGCCTAAAACGCTACGAGCCAGCCGAGCAGAATTAAAACGGAATTATGAGCATTATATTACAGCCGGGACAGGGACGATGAAGGGACTCAAAGGGAAGTATCTAGCCCTTTTAATATTCATATAAGCTTAAACTAATTAATCGGTAAGCTAAAACCGTTTTGCACTTGTGATTGTGAGGTCAATTGGTCTAGAGACAGTCAAAGTCCTCATACTGCTTTACCCGAGCTGAGCCCCAGGTTGGCTGGACTCGGGCACAAGACAACGCAAAAACTAAGAACATCAAAATAGCCAGAAAAAATCAGATCCATCCTAGGGACGATGAAGGGACTCAAAGGGAAGTATCTAGCCCTTTTAATATTCATATAAGCTTAAACTAATTAATCGGTAAGCTAAAACCGTTTTGCACTTGTGATTGTGAGGTCAATTGGCCTAGAGACAGTCAAAGTCAAACATACCAAATCCTCAAACTGCTTTACCCGAGCTGAGCCCCAGGTTGGCTGGACTGGGGCACAAGACAACGCAAAAACTAAGAACATCAAAATAGCCAGAAAAAATCAGATCCATCCAACTCGACAGTAGTATGTAGTATACTGTGTTTTACACACCACTTCCAAAATAATAGAAACTTCCTTTCTGATATTTACTCTGGCTATAGCACAGCATGACAACGTCAGATCATTTTCATTTAGACAATGCTGGAGCTAGATAAGCCACTCGCCTCGCACTCTTACTCATGATGAGCAAAAACAAAGAGACTTCCTCTTGTCATCTGTCTGACCATCCATATTTTCTTATGCTTCTCTCTTCTGCCCTTCTCGTTTTCGTTTTCTCAGTATCCAGCTCCAGCATAACACTTCAACTGCGGCTTATGTGTTAGAAATGATACTCTCCTTCGTGTACCACATCGCTCGCTCCATATGGTCGCGATTCACGATTTCCTAAGCTTGATTTGGGTGACTCGTACCTACTCAAAGTTTCGCATTTAATTTCCATATATTTGATATTGGATCCAAAGACTTCTACATATGCAAGAAGCTAAAACATAGGATAGGAGTGCAATACCGCCTCCTTTATATGCCGCGTGGCATTACATTGTACCTTCCAATGCCACAATTTTTCCAGCTCGTATTATGATATAGCACAGTAGGACCAACGACAAATCGCTAAAATTTAGCGTGATATTTACTCCCTTGTAGAATGGAGTTAATTTTCGATTTGTCACGCCGCCAATGGATTCAGCGTGCATTTAATCAGTCATGGAAAATTGATTGTATTTAATTTAATTTTCACTTTCGATTTCACACGAAAGTAAAATAAAGTTTGCTATTCGATTCGACAGCAATTGAACCCGAATACAGAACTAATGAGCTTGTTGGCCGAACGGATTTTTACCCCGCCCAAGCCCTTCCCTCTTCCCTTACTGCTCAATAGTACAAACATTTGGCATTTGTCCTGTATTTCTGATAATTTCTGATGCCTGAATTGAATGGCGAAATTGGAGTAATTAAATGAATTCCTTGTGCGGCCTGGAGTACAAGAACCTTAAATATTTGCAAGCCCATAATTAAGTGTCTAACGCCTAGCATATCCGAATCACGCGTTCAGTAGTTCTAAAATTTTCTATTCTATGCACTATTTGCATACCAAGCGTTTATGTATGTATAAGTGTAGGCGTAAGTCCTTATTCTTTTCCTGCTAAATGAGAGCTGAGCTGGTTCTTGTTGAAGTCTAAAAGTGGAGAAGGGTGAGGAATTGAGTAAAATACTTCCGACCCCGACACGTCTCTGAAGACTAAAGAAAGATGTAATAAGGAGCTGCTTGTGCCAAAGGGTTGTTGGGTTGGCGTATAGTTAGTTCCCGAAATGCAGGGAACTTTCCTCTCCTTCCCTTCCGGTTTTAACGCAGTTCGGTGGACTTTCTTCGTTCATCTCGGCATGACGCTTGTGTGAGGTAGCACGCAAGCTGTCTTTGATACAACACACAGACATTATATAAAGAATACACGTATGTAGTTATACTATACAAGCGAATATACGATATTCTGCATTCATCATCCGTGCCTGACGTATCCACCCACATACACACTCATGTGATTAAGTTGATGCTTTCCAAATTGTGGAACATTGCTGCTGACTGGTGAGGATGTGACATGATAATCGCTTACATCATCATCCTAATCTCTTTCTATCTACACTTGTCCACTAATAGCGAAATTAAATGGGCGAATCATGGAATTTAGAATCGTAAAGGGCCATAGTACTTAGGCGTATTAGTCGTTTGATCTGAGCTATTCGCCTCCATCCACAAATCATGATTTAAATACGCCAATAATAATGCCAAGTGTTTAAACTGAAGAAGAGTTAAACGTCGTCATACGAGTATTCAACTGTGGGAAAGTTAGAAATTAGAAGTCTCATGTCACATCATAATGACAAATGGCTCTGCTATATCAGTCAATAACAATGCAATATGTAATACCATCCAAATCAGGCTTCGGGGTTAGACAAGAACGAAAGACAAGTCTAAAAGTGATAGACGAGCCACGGATTTATTGATCCCATATCTCATTTCTATTAAGACTCCAACAAAAGCAACACAACGAGACTACGGAGAATTGAACCTGACCCCATTCGATTTAGAATTCCTTTTAATCCACCCCGAATCTATTCTACAATCGGGCAAGTGTGCCTCAATGATAAATAATCTGATACATGTTAGTAGACTCCTAAAGTAAACTAATAATAAGTATAGTAAACGCAATGTAAATGTGTTAAAATACCCAGGTCCACCCCCACTACCCCACGCAAGCCGTCATGAATCGATTTCGTGATAACATCCACTCTCTCTGGAGTTCTATTATTCCCCGCAATGAGCTCACACTATACACGACTGCGACCTATGCATGTGTAGTCTACTACTGCTATGCTACTTTACCGGCTAATATAGTTTGTAACCTGAGCTCCATACCTGACCCGAAGCCCCTAGACTAATTTCTTTGAATTTTTAAGTGAATGGATAGAGACGAGCCTCGAGATCGAGGTTCAGATTGTGATATTGACTGAGATCACATTCAACATTACACCATTTCATTCAAAGCTCTACAGTATTCTGCGTTATGTGCAGTCGCGTCACTTTGTCACTGACATATATGTGTAACAGCATCAGCAAACCAATACTGAATTGAACTTTAAGTAAAACTGTAAAAGTTCACTGCGAAATGGCACAATCACTATCAGGAACGGATTGAAAATTCATATACTTAATCATTAAGAAAATACATTTGGAATAAGCCATAATTAGGTGGAAACTTTAATGGAAGTTATCTGAAAATTGGATAATTTATAGTTTTAGTAATTGCGTAGGAATACTTATTGAATTGTTATAGATACTTGCAGATCATTTCATTGCTAAAGCTAAATGCTAAACTTGATATAAATTCAGAAGCGTACCGTTTCACGCATCAACAACACGAGTCTCTGAATTCGGATTCTCATGTTGACAAAGTAAACGTTATTGACTTTTCCCATTCCCCCAGACAACAGACCATCTTTGTTCTGCCTTTTCTGCTAAAATAGCAACGTGAATGAATTTCACCAAGCAATATGGACATTAGTCTAGTCACCGTCACCAGCGGCACATCGTACGCCTTTGCTGTGGATCAGTGTCCGATTTTTCATGTTAACTTTCAAGATTACTTAAACAATAATCTGCAAATACATGACTGCGGTATGCTTTACTTTACTCGTTGTTCTGATTTAGGTGATGTGTGATGTGTCATGACAGCTCAAGCTTGCGTGCAACTAAACTAGCTTTAGTCAATTAATGTATTCGTATTCGTAATTATAAACTCAACTGATACACATCAATCACAATTACAAATTATTTCTGGTTTCTTATCGTTTCCACTGACTATTCATCAACT
>VNWX01001745.1:0-14181 GCA_009869905.1 Ceratophysella communis | reverse complement strand
TCAATTGAAACTAGTTGCATACTGTATTTGTTGCACTTTCTTTCTGCTCCATTAACGCTCAACTAGAGTGAATTAACAGGCGGAATAAATTCATGTGTGTAAATATTACGCATTAATTTAGGCGAAATGTTTCGGAAACTTAAAATACATCGTAAAAGGTAGTTGCTTGAAAAAAACATTTTGAAACGATTGCCGCCTCCCCACCCATGCTGCATTTCAAAGTAATATTGTTGCCTCCACCATTTATGGAATTTTGACGGCAACAATAGGAAACCGCACGTTAGAATCTGCCGGGAGGTGACAAATAGTTTACTTCAACCTAATCTTATATAATTTTCTGAAAAATTTATTCTGAACTACAAAGTTTACGAAATGCTTAGATAATATAAATTACGTTAGGCATAGGCATATTACTTTTTAGAACTCTATTCCCGGTAGTTTTACTAGTTTTTCGGCTAGTTAAAAGTAAATGTAATAAATAAACTACCAACTTTTAAGTACGTGACACATTAAGCACAATACACACGCTCTAAAATCTAGTAAATCGATATGATTACCTACCTGCGTTGGAAAGAATGCAAGAGTTTTTGCTCGCAAGCTCTTCGAAGGAAGAAATTGAGCACCATCTATAATTAATTGAATAATATGTGATTAAGCTTAACTTTGGTCGTTGAGCAAAGAGCATGCTGTAACTTAGACGAATAAATATTCTCTACAGTGAGCCAAACAAAATCATGGTGTCGTTACTTATTTTTGAAAATGATCAAATTTGAACAACACGAAACAAAAATTGACTTCGGACATTAAGTCAATAAGCTTAAATCAATAAGATACCTTTCAGAAGCTGAGAGAGCTGGTCTTTTGACAAACTTGCAGCATAGTTTGCAGCTACCAACGTAGAAAGAAGCAGCAATAACTGAACCGAGTAATTCATTTCAAGAAATAAAATTCTTTAAATAAAGACGATTTGAAGAAAAAGTGACCAATATGTGATAAACTGTCGTGAAACTGAATTTTTAGCAGAACTCGTCGATCTATATATACTAATGTATTATCGTTTGTGTGACTCAACTAAATTTTTTCAAAAGATTTTGCTCATTTTTTTTTGCACAGTTTATTGTTTCCAAGTAAATCGGACAATAACATGTATGTTTGGCAAAAGCGTTTAACTAGGTTGTGTACAAAAATTTTCCAACATGCTTTTGATTGAATTGGGTTAAAAAATCCATCACGTAATTCTTGGAATAGTCTTCAGTTTTCAGAATGTCTATTGATAACATAAAATTACTTTTGAATGTTTCGGTTTTCACTGAATTGCATTTGTTTTCCAAATCTGCATAACCTGGCCCAAATTGATATCTACAGCAGATAAAATACGTAGCAAAGCTCCAACAATATGAGTAATTCAAAAACTTTGCGTTAAGATAATGAATTGACCTAAAAAGATTACGAATACGCGTATACACTATTTGATAGTATATAAAACTGTTATTTAATGGATTCGCTATGATTGTGTTGCTGAAATACAGTATCTAATAAATATATACTTAAAGTATTAAAAATAATTAATTTAATTTGGTAATATAACTGCTTTAAATGCGATTGCTCAAGTGGAAAAAAATTCGGGATTATCGGAACGAACAGCACACATTTAGATTGACACATCACGCAGTTAGAGATATTTACTCTTAAAACGAAACGTTACGAACGTAACAACCGACATTTTTTGCAAAAAATCTGAGATAATTACGGATCTGACATATGAGACTTTATAAAATAGAGAAACAGAGAAAGCTAGNGATATTTACTCTTAAAACGAAACGTTACGAACGTAACAACCGACATTTTTTGCAAAAAATCTGAGATAATTACGGATCTGACATATGAGACTTTATAAAATAGAGAAACAGAGAAAGCTAGTTCCGACGAGTCCATTTGATTTACTTGTTTTTTCTGCTAATAGGATGTTTGGTTGGACAGTTCCGAGATTTTATTTCAGTCACGAAACGGGGTTTTATCATGTAACATTACATTAGACTTTTTTCATCGTCTTCCCCAGCTCCTCGAATCGGGACGGGATGAACGGCAAAGAAATATGAGACTACAGAATCAACAACATTTTCCTCGCTAGCTTAGCACGAGGAGAGGACTGACTCGCCTACTGACTGAGTGAATGCCATCCTGCATCCTAATTAGTCTGCAAGAAGATACCCGGTTTTTGTGCTTTAGTACTGCTGGAAAATTTTCGTCAGATACCAGAAAGAGCTCATTTGTAGTCGGAAACGGACTTCAAATGAAAATACAGTTTACAACACAGTTACGCCGTCAGTTTCACACTGTGCTGTCAGTGCTTCTAAATAGTATCATTTATCATTTAGAAGTTTAAAACACGTATTTTTTAGAACGGCATCAATTCTATACTTGTTCAATTTCAACGTAACGGATAGGATTCACAGTATGTACGATGTTCAAATTCAAATGTCAAGTCAGGAGTGTCTTATGTCATGGGAATTTGTAATAAAGTTACTTTCTCTTGTTGACATCTGCGAGTAGGCTTCTCTATTGGAAAATGTATTGAATGTCATCTATCACAAAAGGGCACCCGGAAATAAGGTGACATTTGACAGGTAAAAGGGGAATTTGTATCTGCCAATATAGGGAAAGTAGCAGAGCATCCGCCTACGAAAATGACATGTCAGACGAACGACTTGGTATTGTATTACACGAGTGAAAGCTGGAAAGCTCGGGCAGGTATGCTAAATCCGAGCACAATAACAAATATAAAGTAGCGTATCGAGAACAACCCATATATTCCATGATATTTTTAAAGCTTGTATCTCTGCGTACACACCCACATACCTATACGTTCTGCCTTTTTTGCCCCGAAGGCGAAATATTATTAATCGAAAATCTATTTCACTTAAGAAACAGCTATCAATTTCATAAAGTACTTCCCATAATGAGAAAAGTGTGAAATAATGTGCAAAGTTCTGATAAAGGCCGAATCGAGAAACCTGTCGACTTTGTATTGGCTCCAATTTATCATTTTGTATTTACCTTACATTGGCCCCGTACAACAAAGAGGCCATGTAATTACTTTAAACGTCACATTAAAAATGAGTTATGAGTAAATGTTATGATTGAATTTTATGTTTTGTGGTTGGGAAAATTTGAAAAGCTTAAAATTTTTGCCAATACATCTATCGAGTTTACAGCAGTAGTGCTCATGTTCCTAGTGCGTTTATCCAGTTCTACAGGTCAAGTAGGTATAGAATAAAGTGTATGCGCTTGTTTTTCATGGAATTTATAAGCTAACAGCAGCGATTGGTTGTGCGATATTTATATTTAAGAAAAACAACAGCAGCGTATTGTTTTTAAATACCGAGCTGTGTAGTGCTTAATCTCAAATCGATTATTATTTATGTATGTTGGGTTTATTCTGTAAGGCTGAAATATTTAATCACATGAACCTCCCGTTGAGACTCAGTCTAAGGCCGAGCTTGAGCTTAACGAGCCAAATCCACTAAAAATGGGCTAGGAACCATTTGGTGGTCTTGATCGAGGTTTCCGGACATTAACTCTGATTGCTGTTACTTCCCGGAGAAAGCAAGATTAGTGGACCCATGGCATTGGTTACGTTTCTTCTAGTTTTGCTTTAACTTGTGCGTTTCATCCAGAGTAAAAATAACTCAAGACGACAATAGGCAACCAGTAAACACATTTTGTTCGTGAAATCAATTTATTGTAACTCCAAAGATACGCGAAGTATAAAGCAAAACATGTCAAATGTCATCTTGCTTCAAATATCGAACAAACAAAATTGTAGACATCTCGTTTGATTGCTTGTCAGCCTGAAGATCTCAATAGACGTTTTTTTCCACATCCATACGACTTGTCATGTCAGGATATAAATTTCAACTGTTTTCTTTGAGCAAACTAAATGAACTTTCTACGGTGTGTGTTAGAGCATGACAAGGTCTTGTCCATCATTTTAAAATACAACAATCAAGTCACGAAATACAACCTTTAATATATTCCTTCAAGTAAATCTTATATTCCGAATGAACGACCAGAGATTAAGCATTACATTTAGTGTACAGCTTACTTTCTCCAGTTGGACAATACGCGACCTGCTTTGCTCACCAGTATACACAATGCTGAATTTCTGATTTTTAAACCACGTATCCACACGTTTGACATAAAAGGGCCTGCTTGACAAGGACACTAGTAAAAAAAGGTTTGCCCGCCTTATGCTGGGAATTGAACCCAACTATGTGACCTTGAACTCGCAACTCAGCATCCGTTTTGTAGTTTAATGTTTTATATTTGTTTTTATTTTTTATTGCTAGCTTTGAGCTTAACACAACTCTAATAGCGTAGTAGGAAGGTCAACGGATTGCCGCACTTCGTCGATAAACAGACCGAGTGGGTACTACCAATGGCCACATATGATGCCTACTTTCAATTTTGATATTGCTTCAATCTAAAGTTGATTGAAGTATCAGTTGTACAGTAGTACCGAATTTTATGTCTAAGTAATTAATTGTAACATATTATAATTTGTGAGATTCTAGAATTTAATAATTTTTTTGTGATGTTAAGTGTGGGCTCAGGGGTGTTTTAGCTGATTATTTGACTGGTCACAATGTTTGTTAATGGTTCGTAACAACTGGGCTCCTTTGCATTGGTTTGGGACTGTTGTTTGGGCTCTGACCGTTGCCAAGGGTAGCACACTTGTGTAGCCAAGTGGTTAAATGTCGAGGACACGGGGATTTGAACTCGAACCCGATGCCTGTTTCAACAATATGGAGTTCTCTGCTCCGTGCTACAGTGCGGCTGTACGGGAACCTGTGAAGCAAGGTCTACTTATCTAGCATGTTACCTGATTGCTTGAAAATATCATAAGAAAAAGTGATGGATCTATGGTAGGCATCGAACTCATATGCTCCAGCTAATGGATTGACTTCTTCTCACTGAGCTACACGTCTTTTTTAATAAGCGTATGGAAAATTAGGCTTACTTATGCCGCAGGTACATTCCAGTAAAGAGTGGCGTCTGTATTTAAATTTATTTGATCGGGCTTGAACAATCGGTAATAATGTCCTTAAATTTGAATTTAACATGCTAAAATCCGCATATTTCTATACATATCCATGTTTATTTGTTATTAAAATTTAAGATAGGTAGCGGAATCGAGTATTTTCAAACAAATCAAAATACAGGGGACACAGAAGATGAAAGTCAATAAACAAATTGTTGTACAAAAGTTAATACACATCAAATTTTCAACGAAGTAGCGTCCTTGTATTACAAAAAGTTTATCCCCATTTTAATTTGTGTGCTCAATCAACTTAAATGCCAGGAATCCACCATAACCCTTATTCACTTTATGAACTATTCCGATTCCTTTAAGCCAAGAGGGTTGAAGCGAGATGAGCTTCTGAGAGTCAAAATAAGGAATCGTTGACTGAGCGGCGTCTTTCACCAAGGACGTCCCTCGGAAAACGATGTACATATTCGTCGTGGAATCCGGAAGAGCTTTCGCACTTGATGGTCCATTCACAGGGTCCTGAAATAATAGAGATATAGAAATGTAAAAATATGGTATTTTAATCAGTAGTCGGATAATAAATTGATTATGTATGTTCCTGACGTCGGGCTCGTTGATAGGATCTTCCGGATATTGATACAGTGTTCGATGGATCGTACTGTTACTATTCCGGCGGTAAATTCCTGTGCCTGGAATTATCTTTCCCTTGACATCAATTTTGTGTGTCTGGAATAAAAAAAACGTATAAATCGAGGAAAGCTGGAAGCTGTACGCTTGTTAAAATCATCTTAGCAACTGACTCCTACCAAAATCTCAAGCCCAATATACTGGTATCGAATATTCCCCATGTACGTTTCCGAATAGAATCGAACTCCTGTAAGCACTCGATCTGGCTCCTTCGTGGCAACGTCATCCAAGTTAAGCGAGCGAAGGTCCATGCTCAACCTTTGAACGAATTTCGGATCTTCTTGATATTTTGGAATGTTCCATTTAACAGTAGACATATCCACGCCTCTACCAGGAAGTGCGAGAGCATCTGCAGTTGCAATGTGAATTTGATCTTTTATCCTATGAAACTTGATACCAACGATTATTCGATTTTCTTTGAAATTAGCACGCTCCGATTTCAAACTGAAGAATCGAGTGCTGACGTTTCCAAGAAGTGGTCCCAAAGTTTCGAAACAATAGCAAACGCACATTTCACAGAAATGCGGAGTATTAACGAGCACATCTTCTTCCATTCTCCAACCACCTTGCCATACTGTTAAGTTCTCTTTGCACTCATAATTTTCTAGAAATGAGATTGGCATTAGAATTTTTTTCTAAGTACAGTAACGCTTATGATAATACCAAATACCACTGCATCAACCTACTCGGACCAAAATGAAACTCTTCACCGATATCTTCTCCTTTGATATACTCGTACAGACGATCGAATCTCTTCGAGGGACAGGCAGATATTCTCAACGACGAGTTTTGACATTGATAGGCTCCAGGCTTGCACCTTAAAATTATAGGGAACTATTAACCAATACTTGGCGCAATTGTTAGAAATATGTGAAATCCGTCTAAAGCTTTTCAAAAAGCTTTAAAAGCATTTTTCAGCAACTGGATTTGTTTGCAGAAAATGCTTACACAGGGTCGAATACTTGGCAGCGTCCTTCGTCCATTACACACTCTCGTTCTCTTTCATACTTGCAATCTATTTCACCCTGTCCACACGGAGCGTAGGTTGCATCGAGCAAGTCACATGTTGGACGGCATGTTCTGGATTTGTGCAGTTCTTGCTCAGGAGCGACAAAGACCTTACCCAAAAGAAATTAACGATATAAAGGTCTCGTATGATCTTGGATTCGCAGTGTTATTTTAAGTACCTTGATGAAATTGGTTAGCTTTTCGTAAGTATCTCCAAAAATATGTTCAGGAGGATCACACAAGATAGTTCCTCCTAAAGTATTATATGCTGGTCCCGTGTCTTGGAGAAATATACCAAAACTTTGGTGGAATAGATCAATCTTGGTTTGAACACGAAGCTTCAGCTGATTCACCAGGTTGGTGAGATCAGTTTCTGGCGTCGTGGTACCGGTCACTAAATATATGGTTACAGATGGATTAAATCCACACCTGTGAAGCATTTCGGGTTTAAGTGTATTCCTAGTACCAAGTAAATCGTTATAGAGATGCATGAAATTTTGAAGCACAAAAGATTTGATGTCCACGAGGCAAAGATGAAAGAGTAAGTAGTACGGAAGATCTTGACCATTTGGTTCAATTCGCATCTCTCGCTGTCCTGGCTGACAAGCCTTACTTCTGTCGAATTGCGGTTGCGTTAACACTCCCGGCTAGGTTTAAACAATAGGCAATATTCGCATTGAAAAAAATCTACATTAAAATGTGTATTAAGCTGACCTTGTTATCCATTAGTCGTTTTAATCCAGCAAATACATCCCCTCCATCATTTTCAAAGAACATTCTATCAAATGTTAGTGAAGATGTTTCGGCGTATTTCGTGACAGCGTCTATTTCACAAGGCAGGTACTGAATAACAGCAAATAACAAATTGCGTATTTCTGCATGTCTTACGCTTTCCAGGAGTGCCATCCTCGGAATTCCATGTCGATGCTTTGTAATTGATTATGGAATTGGCAACGTCTTTCATGTTCCGCCCGCCATTCTATTTTAATAAAAACAATTATGTGAGATATTATGATACCTATTAAATAGCACCCGGTGCACTGAACACTTACTAGTATATCCCTTATCCTTCGATCATAGAATCGCATCATTTGAGTTGAAGACGAGCTGAGTTCTAACCATCGTAATTTGATGTACCCGAACGGATCCGACTTTGGGTTTTGACTTAGCGCTTGAATGTGCTCCCTGTAAATCACAAATTCTTATTTTATTAAGTTTTTAAGGCCTGTTTTGGTAGTGGTAGTTTCAACGCTACGTGAACCAAATCAATATGAAATTACAGAGAATTCACATTGAGCAACGTGTCCAGAAACGTCGAAGGTTTTCTCCTGAAGTGGATATCCAAATCCATTTCTTTGATTGGCGTATTGATGGTTTGCATTATGCTTAGAATCTTGGGCCATACTTTTGTTTGAATTAAATTTTTGTTTTGGCGATCCTCAGCAGAAAGCTACGAGATAAAATATTTTTGAAATCGAAATGAAAGATATATGTTTAGAATATATGTACAGTTTCAGAAAGTAAAAATATTTCGAAAGCATTGGCTTACGTTCTGCACAATTGCCCATCCAGTCGCAACTCCCGAATTTGCGGCTTTCATTATATTGAGAATTAGATCGTACGTTGGAAATTCGTCTGCCGTGTCGATAGTCTTTTGTCCATGACAGATCTTGAACGCAAGGTACAAATGGAATATTGTACAAATAAAATGTACCTTCGTGCAAAATTTCATTATTCTGAAACTTTTTGAAAATACAAATTAAAACACATTTGTAAGCGTCAGTTGAAAATGAAGTATGGAATATGAAATTTGACCAACAAAACTTAAATGAATCATAATTAAACCCATGCGCAAGACAATGTGCCATAATAATAGTTAAAGTTACAATGGTACTCTAATAACTCGATGCTTGTAAGGAAACAAATGTAATTATATAGCTGTATTCGTCATTATTTTCCATTTAATTATCTTAATTCACGTCAGTAGTAATAGAAAGTTTCACAATAGAATTTTAAATTGTGCAGCTTTAAAATATGCAAAAAACCCAATTTTTAATGCTCGACATCTTTTTCATTATGTGGCAAAATCTTAATTCCAAGGAATCCACCGAACCCAAGACGTCGTTTATGAAATATTCCTACTCCTCGCAAAGGCGTATTTGTGTTAGGTGGCAAAATAACTTCTTGAGAATCCAAAAATGGTATCACATGGTTCTCCGCTGTTTTGACAATCGTTGTAGTACGGAACATGATAAACTGGTTTGCGCCGTTATCGGGCAGGGCTGGACCGTCAGTTAGTAGCGGATCTCCGGGAGCATTGTATGTATACTGGGCTTTCATTCCAACTGTCGGATTGGTGACGTAGACACTATCACTAGGATCCAATTTACCTGTAACGGGGTCTACTTTCGTAGCCTGGAATGTTAATCATTATGTGGATTTCATATCAAACTATAAATGCGGCAAGTCTTTGTATTAATTAAATAATTAACCTTCAGCTTCATTGTAATAAAAGGCTGATAGTCACTGGTACCAGGAATTCCGTTAGATTTTGCAATAAAGCTAACGCCGGTTACAACGTAGCCTTCAGGTGCTCTCCAAGAATCCATGTGTACTGAACGCAGTGTTCGACTTACACGAATCACTTCTTCCGGATTTTTGGCAATTTTTGGTTTTCTCCAAACCGTAGTTAAAGTATCGACTTTGAAGTTAGGAATGGAGATGGCATCAGCGATCTGTAAAGACATGATTAATTGGCAAATACCGTAAAGATCGGTTAAACATCCTTGATTTGTATTATCTAATATCATTTCATTAGCATACCATGATGTGAATTTGATTCCCAATTTGCTCGAATTTCACTCCAACGACAACTCGGTTTTCGCTGACGAGAGCTTCTGCTTCGTTTGTGCTGAAGAAACGCACACTTTCACTACTTGCGGCAATTGAAAGTGGTTCAAAGCAGGCGCATAAGCATATTTCGCATTGTTGTGGGGATGAGCTACCGGTTCCAGGTTCAATTGATCCTTCATACGTTACTTCTTTTTCTGAACAGTTTGCTGCACCTACATATTTTAATTGAATATGTAATAGCTTCGGTTTGAATCTTAAATACTGGCATGGCTAATGCGCAAATATTCAACGACTAGTCTTACCAACTGGAAACGTTTCAGTCATGTTATCATTAAATCGAATCCAATTGAGTAAATGGCCAGGATTGGTAGAAGGACAAACTTTTGCCTTCATTCCGGAATGAAAACAAAACGTCTCTTGAGGAGGACATTTGGGTTTAAAGGCTTCACACAATTTCGGATTTTCCGTACATTCTGGAAACATTGATCTCATACACTCTTGATCCGTTCCGGTGCATGCTGGCCGGTCAATTTTGGCAATATCCTTGCATGTGCTGCTACAGTTTCCAGACGGTGTCAGCTCTTTCTCTGACATCATGAAGTACTAAAAATGGGGAGCTTGTTGAACAGCATGATAAGAAAAGGGATCAAATTACATATACTGTTGATCTTACCGAACCAATATTGGTTAGCTTGATAAATGTTTTACCAAGAACATGACCTCGGATTGGTGATGTAACATTTGGTTGTGGTGGATCACATCGAAAATACCCTGGCATTACCTTCTTGCCAACTTTCTTTTGACCATCATAATCTTTGAAAGCTCGCCTGATAAGAATTGTACTTTCGCAGCATTCTGGAGCGCAGTCGGTCATCAAAAATGGAGTAGTTTTCATAAATATTGTTTTCTAAAAAATTAAAAAACTATTAAATTATATGAAGTTAGGCGATAGCTTCCTAAACTTCTTACCATACAACTTGCGGTAAATATGGAAAAAGCTTTTCAGTATGTAAAATTTGATATCCACTAAGCATGTGTAGAAGAAAATATAGACTGGAGCGTCGAGTCGAACGGGTAGCACTTTTCCGATTTTGCGGGTCTTAATGCATGTTTCCCGTGGAGTAGCGCTTCCCATGCTACAAGCGGTCTAAAATGTATAAATGTGGAAATGTTTTTAATCCTGCGCCGGACTGGTAGATTAAAGTATAAAAAAGAATTATTGCATTACGCAGTTGTTCAGAAGTTGTCGCAATCCGAAGAACAAGTCGCCTTCCGGAACGGAATACAGTATATCGTCAATCCAACGTGGAAAATTTCTCTGTGCAAATCTATGGCTGCTATCTATTTAAATTTTGATTTCTCACATTTATATTTGACAACTGGTTACATAAGATACATATTTAGGATTCAGCTTACTAGTTCTTCCCGATGCTCTCGTGTAGAACGGATTGCCATAATATTTGGCAATACTATTTGCAATGGTTTTGATATAAGGAACATTATTCTGCAATAAATATAAAATTTTTAATTTTGGCTAAAGTCGAATAAAACTCAGATTGTCACCATTATATCTCGAACGCGCTTGTTAAACAGCCAGTGAATGTGCGTTGATAACGAGCTAATTTCAATCCATTTGATTTTCCAAATTGTAGCAATATCAAGCTTCTCAATGTCGGTATCTCCGAGCCCCATTATCGTGTCTCTGAAATAGGAATAATGTTACGGACACTCGTATTTGATATGACGGCCCTGTGCATGGTAACATGACTCTGACGCCTTACAATTCTTGCAGTGCAAAAAGTTGATTTAAAAGTATATTCGGCTGAGCCTCAATGATCTTTCGGTCTATATTGTGAAGTTGGTCCGTAATGACACCCAGTGCGGTTTTCAAATGGTTACCAAAATTTCTTCATAGCTTTTGGTCCAGAAGAGTTTCCAGATTTTATTTCTGCATAGGTTGCCTATAGGAAACATTTGATATAAAGACTACATATTTTCACGTACTTTATAAATTGAGATAGCTTACATGAGTGTAATTCCAAGCCTCGTTCAATTGAACAATAGTTATTTCCTGTAGAGTTTGTATAACTTCAGGCTTATCAAAAATCAAAATCCGCGTTGGGACTCGGTTTGCTTCTTCGGCAATTGTTAGTGCGTTTATATTTATTTGGGTTAACGCTAATATTGTGTACAGTAGGTTAAAGATAGAGAATAACGCCATACCGGCTGATTAGTATTATAATGTTGCAGACTTGAAGCACTAAAGTGGCATATTGTAATTAAAGTAAGACTTGCTATACTATTTATTAGATATTATACTTATCCTTGTCATTCGATTGAATTCCTAGGCTTGGGCACACAGTTTTAAATACGGATACGTTAAAGTAGTGTTGTAATGCAAATTAAAACACGTAACGAAAGAATGAAATATTAAAATAAGAACTACATATTATTTTCCTAAGACTGGTGTAAATTGGAAAAACATTTTTTGTATTTAATTGTTTTTATTATGTATTTATAATAATCAGGACTAACGGCTCAACAATAATGCTTTGAAATAAGAAAGTTTAATGATTGTTTGAACAACTTTGTTGTAAACACTTAAATGAGTTTATGGTATTATTAAATTATGCTATTCATTAAAACTGAAGTAAAGGTCGGTCAGAGGGCCAATGCCAATATTCCATTTGATTACGGAATATCGTTAAAAATTTGAGCGCCTTTTTTATTCATTTGCGAAGGAATTATTACAAGAATTATGAATAATATGGGTAAGGTCTATTTTTTAAACCGGTAACTTGAGTATCTGGAGTGTTTTTGATCCCATGAAAAATTCAGTTTAATGTTGAATTTTGAAGTACCAAGTAGTTTATAGCATCCATTGCTAGTGAAGGTCGATTTATAATACTTTTAGGCTAGGCCGAGCCATTATGTTTTTGACATGCACTTCAGAAAATAATGTTACCAGTCCTTACGAAAGTAACATCACGCGTTCTTTTGGCTTTCTCCAAGTAGCTCCACGTCGACTTAATCCCTAATCATTTAAGCTTTTCCGCCCCGTCATGGCTCAACTAACACTAGAAACGACTCTTAAAAATTGAGAAAGCAGTAATGCCCTCGTTAGCTCTGGATAGAATGTGTATTGTACTTTACTAGAATATATATAGGCTTCCGGAAAGGATGATTCTTGGAAATTTCTGTCGAAACCATCCGTAGAAAGTTGGTATTCTGGTGTCTAAGATCAGTTTAAAACTTACGATCAACTTGAGTTTCTAAAAAAATAACCTGAGTTAAATTCGTCATAATTTGTTTAATTGAAAAATTTATGGTTCACCTTTTTTTAAAAGATTAATTGTCGTTCTATGCTCAGCAAAATTTAAATTTATTTAGTTGGGCCGGAAAACTGCTACCTTATTTTCCAGGCCCGAATGGCAATCCCTAAAGAACTCCTTACGGCATAAGGAATTAGGACATTCTCTGAGACTCCGTATCGCATAAGAGCAGCTTGGGCTTTAGGCTGTTTCATGAATATTTACTTGATTTAATGATACTAATACAGTAAAGCTGCTATTCTTAAAATATGACGCTCTGTCGTTGATCAGTTTGGGCGTTTGGTGTAGGCCCGTACGTCGTACGTTGATTTGGCTATTTTACAGTTTTTGACCTACGCTTTATAGCATTGCTTTCTTGCCTTCATTTTGTGTGAGAGACGTATTTTTAATAAATTTGATACTTAAAAAAAAGTCATATTTTAACCGTACTTTTTTCAAATGCTGAATTTTAAACGAATAATTCGGTAACATCTCTAAAACTTCTGGCTGCAAATTCGGTACAGATACGAACCTTCGAACATAGATATTTATATTGGGTTAGATTAGGTTAAAACGTATGCGATCACAATCTCACGTATTTTTCCAGTACCTGTTTTTCAGTTGGTATAAAATTCTACTCCTGGGAAAAAACAATTACATACGTTAGGCATTAAATTTTAGTTATCGTTTGCATAAAATATTTCTTAATGCAGTTCTGATTGAATTTTGAAATAAGGAACGCCTTTAGGGTGGAATGCGTTCGCCATATTAAATTGTTAGAATTGGATATTGGAGTAAAAGCCAATAGTTAAGTTATTATTTTCCAATCTCTTAAGACAAAAAATCGTACAAAAGTACTAACTACTATTGTTTCAGAAAGGTTATGGAACGTTGTTGTAAAATAATTATATATCCTTGCCGTTTAAAATTATCTAAGGACAGAAGCTTTATTCAGTATTAATGAAATGACTAGCTGCACGGTGACACTTCGTTCGGAAAGAATACCCTAAAACATAATATTTAAGTAAATAAATTTTTTTATAAGATTTCGTGGGGAAAAACAAACCAATTATTTATCTGTCTTCTGAGATGCTCAAGAAGAAATGTTAACTGTTTTAAAGCAAATAAGGAAATTTTCCAGATTCAAAGAATAAAAAAATATTTCTACAAAACTGCATAATTGTGCGCAAAAATTTATAAATACATTTATCATGGAAATATTTTAGGTCAGCTACGGTGTATAATCCCGGAAAAGAGGAAAGCGGAAGCACA
>VNWX01001744.1:0-14184 GCA_009869905.1 Ceratophysella communis | reverse complement strand
CATGGAAAAATGAAAGGCATCTTTTTTGTAGCCCTTGTCATGGCCAATTCAGCGCACCCGGTGCTAGCCCATGTTCGCTTATGCGTGACCCGCAATTGACCTCCAAGTTGACCTCACTTTTAAGACAAAAACTGCTGTAACTTCGTTAAATATAGATCGATTCTCATGAAATAAACGCCATTCCTGTTCATTTGCAGTGTATTACATATTACATATCTAAAAACCTGAAAGACAAACTTTAAAAACCGAAAAAACCGATTTTTCGGTTTTTTCGGTTTTTCGGAGATTTTTGACCGAAAACTAAATACGACTAATTCCAAATGCAATATTGATCGATATTTGAATAGTTTCTACTTAATTACTTCACTTTTCAAGTGTTAAAAATAATTGATCCCGATCCTTGGAAATCAACACATTGTGAGGCGCCAAGGGGTCTCCCTGCTGCAGGCCTTCTTCAGAAGTGATTGTACTGTCCCCGAATAGCAGGTAAGAAGGAGCAGCGTACGCCAAGTCGATCAGCGGATAGATGATCGGGATCCTAAGAAGCGCCTCTTCCAGTATTTTGATGCGCTTGCCCTCGTTGAAAGCGTTTGAGAAGTCCATTTTAAGTAGAATCGCAGATATAGCAGCACTGACAAATATCCTGACCGCACGGTGTATAGCTTTAGCTCCTCCTGGAGTGCCGAACCCTAGCTGGTGAGGTTGTAAGTATGGTCGGATTTCTTCGATGACCGCCGAGCACCCCAACTTGGCAGCAAGACGACGGATGGTGCAGCCTATAGCGATTGGTCGGATCCCTCCAGTCTTCTTATCCAACGCGATTAGGTTTGCTCCAAATAGGATTGGACAAACCTCCCTCGGTACGGAGCCTGATAGGAGGCGATTGACGACCTTCGTCAAGGCTTCCAGAAGTTGGACACCCGCGTCCCCGTTGGCCTTCGAAATTAGATCACGGAGGTGTTGTGGGCGAAGCCCGTCCGGACCAGCGCTGGAAGCTTATTAGGTTCGCTCCAAATAGGATTGGACAAACCTCCCTCGGTACGGAGCCTGATAGAAGGCGATTGACGACCTTCGTCAAGGCTTCCAGAAGTTGGACACCCGCGTCCCCGTTGGCCTTCAAAATTAGATCACGGAGGTGTTGTGGGCGAAGCCCGTCCGGACCAGCGCTGGAAGCTGCTGGGAAACGGCCGATTGCCAGGGCTACTTGCTTGCTGTCCACGACAAGATGGGGAGACTGTGGAAGCTCGGGCGGGGTCAGCTCTGTCCTTGCTTTCGGGTGTTTGGCAGCGAGGGCGGCTCGCGTTTCCTTGGAGAATGAAGACATGTTTTCTGATGATGATATGATGCGCACGGCTCCCCTCACGTCCCCTTCAAACACTTTACGTTCAATAAGGCGAATGCGACGGGCGTCGCTATCGCCTGTAGAGGCAGGCTTCTGCTTTGGCTGGTTGTCGGGCTCTGGAGGTGGTAAGTCAGACCCTGCCTGCCATTTTGACAAGTTACTTCGTAGCACCGACAGAAGGGAAGACTTGGCCGGGTTCTCGGAGGTGTTGGTATTCAGGACAACGTGTGCGAAGGACAGCAGCCGAGTCCATGCCTTAATGCTTTTGGACTTAGCACACTCATTAAGCACATTACTTAATTCCCATGCGATTGAAGTGCGAGCTCCATGGGGAATTCTTCGTACAATTCTCGACGATTTCCGTAATTGTTGGATGTGAAGCAGGATGTCTGGCTCGGGAGGGATATCCTGGGCAGGAACGACCAGCGCCGGTTTGGTTTTTGATTTCGGGCCGTGCATTTTACCGAAGTGTACATTCACGCCGCGCTGGGAATCTGAGCCATATTCACATTCGGAGCAAAGGAACGGCTTCTGTGACTGTTGAGACATCTTGAAAGTTTAGGCTGGAAAGTAAAAGAATTTTCCCGCAGTAAAATGGTTTCGATTTACATCATAAGCGATAGTACGTCATCGTGATAGGTTGAAGTTTACTGACCCGCAAATGCGGCTTAGAGAAGAGATGGGAATTGGACTATTTACGATGTTTGAGGGAAATCAGGTAATTCTGTTTATCTCTAGTCCAAAACCCACCCCTCCTCAGAGCGTTTTGTTAGAGGTAATCTCGGTTCCAGGGCAGCCTTGTACATCTATATCAATGTCCTCGTCCGGCCAGCCTTCTGGTTCTTGCTTGTGAAGATAAGATAAGAGCCAGGTCCAGACACAAATTCCAAAGTTAAGTTCAGAGCGGTAAAAGCAGAAAACCCGCCGAAAGTCGGCGGCTTGTCTTCGGCTGGTCCAGTGCGTAGCCTCACGTTGTGCAGAGTAACAGGGGCAACACGGCAAGGTCACTTTCGATTCGGTCACTTCAAAATTCACCGAGTTAAAAATATAAAACTGGGAGCACTAAAATAAGTTAGTGTGCTCAAGTCAGCCTTTGTTTTTTAATTGTCTCAGAATTCGTATTAACTGTTCGTTGAAGTTTTGCTAATCACCAATATGTTCATTTTCTGCTTACAGGAACCAAGCGTTGGTGGCCCAAGCAGAAGAGTTATTAGCAGAATTGAATGAATTGAATTTTAAATATCTTTCAAAATGTGAGGAATTACGTGAACTGAAAAGTAGCAAAAACAGTAAATAGGGACTTAATTTTGTTGAACAATTCCTTATGAATCAAAAATTACGTTAGCACTTAAAATTCTCGCACGAGAACACCGCAGGTCCTGACCCGAGACACGACCCGAAAACGTTACTGTACTTGAAACCAAGATTCCGACTGAAATGAATCATTTGCCTAGGCCCAAAGCCCGGGTCTCTTTGGGACTGACTGAAGAGTCCTCCCGACTGGAGTCAAAGTAATAGGGAGATATTATTCAGCCTCATAACCATTCATCACTTTCTCTTGATTCTCCGATTTCCCTTCGTTTTCTCATCAAAAGGAGAGCCTCTATCAGTGCACTCCATTGACTGTCCTGCTACTGGTCAGGCCCACAACAGGCAGCCCCGAGTTCCGTTGTTAATCTAGCCCTAATCTCTCCATGCACCACCAGCTCCCAGCCTCACATTTAATGAATATGTTTATGTACTGGGTATGTACTGTTAATGAGTCTCTTTCGAGCTCTCCCCCTCCCCTTCCCCCTTCCACTATGCATACGTAATGCCAGTCATAAATCCACTAATGCAAGTTTCGGAGTCGAGCATAAAATTTAATAAAAGGATTTCTTGACTTGGGCACCCATTAAGGTCTTCGGGCTTTTAATATTTATTATGCATGTGAACTACGAATAACACAATGAGACCAAACACGTAAGTATCGTCGATCTCAGTGTTCATGTCGGCAAATAGGCCCTACAGCAATTAAAATAAGCTAGGCAAGGGATCACGGCTTTATTTAGAAGCCCCACTGTATCTTAAGATACGATGCGAATATACGACGCGCCTGACGAGGAATGTTTGATACTCTCATGGGTCCTAAATGCCGGTTCATTGCGTGTGGTAATCTGCCCTTAATTAAGATATTATTTCATGACTGCGGCAATATTTAACTTGAATAATGGCTAGTATTCAGGGTTTTAAAAAATGCAATTAGAGCCGTGCTTAATTTCAATTTTTTACTTAGCTTGGTGGACCAATTAGTTCAGGCGTCTGGTTAATGAGAATGAGTGAATTAATTGTAATGTTCATCGTTCATCGACCTGCGTTGCAGAATATATTGTGTTTAACCCGTGATAGTTTTTAAATTTATCAGAAGTTACAGATTAGCTCAGAGCAGCGTGAACCCTTATCGAAACTTTGAATTAAATTGGCTTGAGATACAGTAGCTTAGCTCCAGTCAGGCATAGCGTGATTCATGGCTGTGTTTGCAAACTTTGAGCTGGGTTGGTAGAGTGACACGTGAGGGCTGGAGTGGGTCCATGTCATGGTGTGCACTTGGAAACAAAAGGAAGGGGACAAGTGGGTACTCCATGCCTTCCTCCGCAGTTTCTCTTGGAACAGGATCACTGACTACCTGAGTAACGAGCTGAAGAGGCTCCAACTTAGAAAGTCTCTCTTCGCCCAACAACCTGGAGAAAGTCGGCGGAGCAGAAGGGGGTTGCGTTTGGTGGCAGAAAGTGAGCAGATTCTCACTTTCCCTTGTCTTTTATTATATTACATCTCGAACCATAACAACCTAACTTGGTTTCAGGTAGGCTTCAATATCCTTCGATACGCTACTCCAAAGAGCTGTAAAAGGACAGATCGCCTGGGCTGCTTTCTCTTCAAATGGCCATTGCGATTCTGCCCTGCATATTCGAGGTTGGCACTGCAAAGGCATTATTGCTCGCGTGTTAAACACTTGAAAACCCCATGAAAATATTTATGTTCATGTTTCAGGTTTTCGAATTAAGAATCGCGTAAAATTACACAAAAATATTACAAACAACCAAAGAAATAGTTGTCGGGTGGCATTCATGAATTAAAATTACGATGATTTTTGATAAATTTCTGCATCTAAAATACAACCCTAAAAGCTTAATACGCAAAGCTATACCAACATAAAAATACTGAATATTCGCCTCGAAATGACGGTATTCCGTTGACGCTAAGCTGGAGGACGTGAAAGGAAGTGTAAACGTCCGATCGATAGCTGTGGTGTATGGAGAGGAGGAAAACGTCTTTGGGGTTCAAGTGCCGTCAAGTTTTTTCTTCTTTCCGGAAAATTATCCTTTCACTTCCTCTACATTCACATACAAACTGATATGTCACCATCATATAAAGCCGGAGAAGAGGTGGTCTTGAACGGAAAAACAAAAAAAAAACTTTCACTTTGAGGCTGACTTGAGTATGGAGAAAGTGAGCGGAGGAAAGCAGCATTACCGTTTCACATTCTTGCCCTGTCTCCATATTTCCCTCAAATGGGAAACTGGTATTGACATACACTGAACTTCCCTCTTTCTCCCAGTCCTATTGAATCATTCATTCAATCATTCTCAATTCAAAACGGGATGAAGCGGTTAGGCTACGAATATCAATGATGAAACAGGCAACGGCGTTTACATTTATTGCGAGCCTCAGCGACACTCTGCATATTTCGAGACACTCAAATTTTATGGAAACTTCGATAACTAAGCGATTTCGGATCGGCTATACACAAGTGTGTCCTATAAAATCAAACATGTGTGTTACGGCTAACGTCACCAATAAGGAAATTCTTTTAAATTGTGCAGTTACAGTAAAATATTTAGTACGGTTTCAAGACGACAATGCGAACCTTTTTTGGATGATTTCAATTCAAATAATGAAGATTTTCCTTTCGCTTATATAAAAAATAAATAATTGGACAAAAGAAAATAGAAATATTCTCAAATGTAATATGCCGAAACGCGAATTAATTAGGTATTTCTTTGTATCATCTATCATCCAAGAGAGAGCCCCTTAAGTGTACTTCAATGTAATGAAGCCTGGAATTTTATGTAACTCTAAAATGAGCTGTTTCATAATGTTCAGATTTCAATATCTCGAAACGAGAGATATTACCTTGAATATTTTGATATTATTTAGCTTGATTTCAATACTGGCTAATTGGAAGAAAACAATAATGCTCTGTCAATCAGGAAAATGAAATGAGAGCAGAAAAGACGAAATTGATATTAGTCGACAGAGAGGAAGAATGTTGGCAATAAAAGAAACCTTCTTAACCTTTTCAAGTCGAGCTGGATTTCATTCATTATACATAGGAGCTGAATTGAAAGCAATAACCTTTTAGAAAGTCGGGGAATGCCCGAGAAATGCCAAGCGAGGGAGCTTTCTTGAGGAGAAAGAAGAATAGATGAAGTTTGCTCTGAGTGATTCGTTAGCCCAGACTTGAATCAAATTACATGTGTCCATTATGAGTGGTCGCTTCTATTCGTTTTCGTAGCTGTATCAATTCTCAAGACTCATAAATATACGAGATGTGTTGCAGGGTCAATGCAGCTAGAAATCAACAGAAGGCGGTAATTGGGAGGTAATCGCCAAATCGGAAATACTCAAACGGTTCTATAGCTTTACACGAATTTCTCGATTCAAAATGAAGACATCTAATTTTTTTAAAAGGCGAATGTACGCATACCAAGTCAGTACCGACAGCACAGGGCTACACTAATCTAGCTTTTACGTTATTCTGTTGTTATATTTCTCTGCCGAGATTAAGCTGGGGGAGCCCTGCATTGTCTGACAGCCGCTGCTCCCTCCTGGCCTGGAGTCTGTTATATAAACTGTGATTGAGCTGGAAGGTACATCACTACTGCTATTTGTTTGTCTTTTTCTGCTCGTGTACAATTGAGAAGAGAAAGTCATTTCATTAATAATAAGAGAAGAAGGGGAATAGTCGTCAGGTTGAGGAACAATGAAATTGAAATGACGGGACCTCTACTTCCCTCGCCTGACTGGCTCTTTTGTTTTTTGGAGCCAGGACTCAGGTCTCGAGCCATTATTGCTTCGAATCAAGTAAAATTGTGTAAACCAGCTTCGACTGCTTCACATGATAAAATTACTTACTCGATTCTACTCTCGCCATTCTATGGATTTCCCAGACTCCGCTCGGATTTGCTCAATAAAAAGAAACGTCGTAAATAGCGATACCGTAAAATGGCTACGGGGAAAAAGGCTATGTGTTACCTGAGGCGAATCGTATAGGTAATTCTGCCGAATAAACAGTAGAACTCCGTGTAATTTGCTAAGGTCGATATTTAATTAATACCAGGCCGCAAAGCCTAAACTATTTGAAAAAACTTGCTGCCCTGTGATTTTCATACAAGTCCAGATTTCACGGAGAAAGTGACTTTCTCTCTGTCATCTGTGGAGAGACGAGTCAACCAAGTGGTACTCAGAGCAGCCTTTCATCGGCCCTCGTGGAAATCCGTGCGAGAAGAGAGTTGAGAAATGGGAATTGAATCTGTCGAGCTGCTGCCCAGGGCCTGGAAACATTGACATCCACGACTAACTCCAGTTAGTCCCTGTTTGGATATAATATAATCAGAGTCGCACGTCCACCCACCACTCCCTTCTGCCAATTTATTTATTTCTATACACATACTCACGCACCCCAGAAGAAAGTCTGTCCAAGGAAGGCTTTGAAAGATACACAATAAAGATCGTAACATTGCTGGCTCATGGAAGACGCCTTCTCGTTGGAACTGTTGTGGTTGTCAGGTGGGTTTTCTATAGAAACCCTGGCTTGGTTTATCATTGGATTTTTCGATTCGGATATCCGCGATTCATAACACGGATTTGAATCTATCGATAGCTTTAGTCCCAATGTTTGGATTTCGAAACTCAGCAAAGGCGGTTAAGTGATATGAATAAGCCTGAGGACAAACTGTTCGCTACGAAATGATGCTCTGCAGCTGATCAGAACCCAAACGAAACGTGCGTAAACCGCCGGTACTTGAAGAAAGCTGTGAAGATGGGCTTGTATCTATGTAAAGGGCTGCAGGAGCTAAAAGACTGTCAGCTGGATACTGGGGAAAAGGAACCTTATGTCTTTCCGGTTTGGTGCACAATGGAAAGTGCCGTGCAAAATGATCAATTGATTCTTGTCTTTTTTTTTCTCTCCTTTCATGCCTCTCTGAATATGAGCAATGCTTTTGACTCGAGCTTTCTCTCTATTTTTTCCGTATTTCTTCCCACTACTTTCTCCAATCTCTTCCGCCGCATGTAGCCGAATCAGATTCTTCGCTTCTCTCTTGGCTTGCCCACTGATTTCTTTCAGTTTAAGACGACGACTGGAACCAGTGTTGAAATTCCAGATGGAATTCCTTCACTTTAATCCCATTCCCTTCACTCACTCAGCTTGAACAGAACAAGGAGGAGCTCTCCTTCTTGGTTCAATCTTTGAAAAAAAATCAAAATCTTTAACTCAAGGTTCCAGGACCTTTGGAAAATGTCAATTGGGCCTTTCATCTCTGTTGCATTGTTCCTAATGATTTAAAAACAAACCAGATTTAGTAAACAAAACAAATACACTGGTATACTTAATAAATATCGAAAATTAGCAACGAAAACAAATAAGTATAGGTAACTAGTTAGTAAAAGAATGCTCAATTATGATAGCCAGATTCATGAAATAACCCAAATTTTATAGGTAACTAGTTAGTAAAAGAATGCTCAATTATGATAGCCAGATGCATGAAATAACCCAAATTAGTTCGAGTTTCCAAATATTTATCTTATGAGCAAATTATAGACTAGAAAAAGGACCAATCCTTTTCATTGACGCCAATACCACTGCCTGAATTTGCCTTGAAACCAATCATTTACGAGAAAAGCCATTGTATTTAGCAATCTCACAGCATTAGTTCGCATGACAAGATTTAACACTTTGATCGTCTTTACGGACATCGGACATTTAGCAAACAATTGGATCCAGCACATTCTAAAGAATTGTATCTTCTGGGCCAATCTACTGGTCTTTAGTTCCAAAAGTCGAGTATACCCATGCTCAAAGCGCGGAACTTATCTTTAAACGTATTTTCAGTAATTTCAATTATCATTGTCAAAATTATCTCAGCAGAATTTCAAATGAAATTTCAATTGGAAAGTTCTTCCTGGGAAGCGCAAGCGCAGTTTGTTTGTCACCGATCGAAAAAAAATCACTCGTTATCGTGGTTGAACCTAATGAAACCGCAATTCTCATTTGCACAGCACAGTATTCGCCACTGCAACAATGTCGGATACGCCTCCTCGTTAGTTCCATAGCATTTACAGTGAAAGGTATACTGCACGCTCCATAGTCCATAGAAGACATATTGCATCAAAGCACTACAAAATATCTGGCCCGTATCTCCCTTCCCTACCCAGAACTTTTCTTAGCGAAATCTTAGAAGTACAATAGAACATCTAGAAGCCTTCTGCATAGAGTTGTGAGGCTCTTTAGGTTTTACGTCCCGTCAAGCTTCGAGATGTGAAGGTTGAGATAGAGAGCTAAAAAATGGAGCATTCCCGTAGTACTCTCCATAGCTACCTGTTTTCTAAGAGAAGAATCTTAAAGGATTGAATTTTGTTTGAAAGAGAACAATGATTTACATATGAATGATCAAAACGGGTCTCGAAAAAAGTCTATGGGCTGAGGAAGGCCGAGAGAAAGTTGTCGTCGGAAGGAAAGGGGAGTTGTGTGGGGAAGGAAAGGAAGAAAATACAAGAAAATTATTTCCGATTTACATTTTCTCTCTATTCACCTCAGCTCACTTAGCATTCAAACGTAGACTTCCCCTGTTTCTATGTCGCTGCTTTGAAGAACCAAAATCTCAGAGGATCTCAGCTTGGCCTGAATAATAGGAACTCATTTAGCATCTCCGGTAAAACTCACATGCTCATGTTAGTTTATCAACAATTCTCTCCTACCAAATAGGCCTTGATTATTTGGGCATTGTGGATGCTGCTGACATCATAGAGGGTTCCCTTAAAGGCCAGACTTGTGCTATGGTGAATCAAACGGAATATTCATTTGACGATCTATGCTTGATCAGAAAAGCGAGTTGTTATTGCCTACACCCAAAGTCCGAACACCTTCAACCAAATGAGTTGCATTTTCCATTTCCTTCATGAGCCCACCAAACGATAATACTTCATTTGAATTCCGATATGGATTCGTAGTCTTTTCCTCTTGGAACGGCACAGTTAGGCATGTACCAGGTACTTTCTCAGGCTTGAAGAGAAGACATGTTCAATGTTCAAAGATCCACAAGACCCGCAATCCACAACAATGCTACTGTGTGAACAGGTCAAGGCAAAATGTAATGAGTTAGGATTCTTCTTCCTTTAAGCTTTTACCAAAAGATCTCACCCTCATCATCACGTCATCAGGTAAGTCGTTAGGAGATAGGCTGATAGAAATTCATAGCTAGTTCCTCGCGAGAATTTCCCCAACCCATTTTAATGGGCTTGCTGCCGGAGGAAGTATGAAAAATACCCAGGGGGATATTTGACTTTCTTTTTTAAGGGAAATGGGATTTCATTGTTAAGTTCTATTATTACGTTTACGGCAAAAGAAGAGCTTTTGTTTCTATTTTTATAGCGCTTTCCGACCTGGTTTTCAATGGAAAATTAAAAAAAAGTATTTTTGGTACCTGAAGCATAGTGTTGAAGAACAACTTCAATTTTATTTAAGAACTACTAAATAGGAATGATTTCATCAGAAATAACAATTTAATTACGGACTACGTCTAACAATATCAATCCTACGAAAACGAGGAGCCTGTAATTATTTGATTGCATTGTACTTTATTCGAAGTTTCAAAATTTAAAATTTTGAAATGCTAAAACAAAGCTGCTAAGACTGAAACTGAAAGTACCCACATTTCCGATACTCATATAACAAATTAATTAAGATTAATGAACACAAATGGCAAACGTTTTTAAAAATTCTATTCGACGTGGTTGCGATTCGTGAGGTTAAGAAATGCTTCTTAAATAATTAAAAATTGGATAAAAGAAATGCACTATCCTTACCGGAAAGCCATCAAAAGAATTGAATTAAATTCATCGATTACATCAAATTAGATATAACTCTTACTGTACCGCAAATCGACTTGTATGTCCTGGATTTAGAAGTAAGTCGGACGAACACGAGACTTCATCGCCTTGATCCGTTGCTTGTGGGCGAACACGGCTAGCTCAACGTGAAAGTACTCCAGGGCATCCTCGTGTGTGATCCAGCTAAAGTGGCCAACCCGATCTCCTTTCAGTTGAACCAAATAAACGGTAGAATGTGAATTACCAAATTTCGTACGGTTAAGGATTTTCCTGAAAATTCTATCTTTGACATCATCCGTTTTGATGAGCGGATAAAACTGAAAATAATATACCAAGAAATTTTGAAATTAGTTTTTCTTAATATTCGGTGCATTTGTAAGAGCGATTTCAGTTAATAAATTGTGAAATACTTACTTCTTCATGCTCCTCACTGAAAACAAAATCCACGCCGTTAATCAATTTCCATTTTTGAGGAGGGTCAGCGTCAGCAGGCGATGAAAATTTCTCATCTACCGGGAGAATGGCCGCACACTTCTTATCCTCCTGGAGACCAATAGTACCATCCTCATTTGCTGGTGGTGATGAACAAGCTTGATTCTCAATTTTCGGATGTATTTCTTGAGATGATAATTTACTTGGTCCAGGCAGTGCATACTCAAACAGGACTTTGGTTTTCCCATTCCCAGCGTCTGCTCCTGCTGAACTCCAAATCTTATAATCCTTTGGGCGGACTATTGTGGCAGGCGAGAGCGAGATGAACACTTCCGGGCCATGAAGTTTCTGGGTATCAGCAGGTAATTTTTGTGAGCTCCTTTTCTGTCCCGATCCCGACCCTGACTTCCTGACACCCCCACCTCCTCCGCCTTGGCTGGCCTGCGAGGCCGCCTTCTTTTGAATACCATTCTTCGTTGGTGACCCCGGGCACCGTGACAGGAAGCCTGATTGGCAATCCAAGATCGACGAGATGACGATGAACCGTCGTCGGACGTCAGACTTCGTCAAACCTCAAGCTTTTGTTAATTAAGGAGCAGAAGAGGAGGCCTATTTGCTATTGCTTGAGCTGATGCTGCTTTGTACTCCCTGTTGTTTTAAGTGGGCCACGCCGCGCCGCAGTCGAGTCCTTTGTCCTGGCCTTCGCGGGAAACTTCCGCCGGAATTAGTAATGACGCCAAACTGAATTGAATATTGAATCCTTATTGAAATCTCAACGCTGCGTCGTATTTCACTTAAAACTCGGCCTACTACAGCCGGAAAAAATAATGAATTAACGTTAAAGTAGCCCGGTATCAATTCCAAAATAAGATTGGAGTTTTGAATTAATACGTGTAATTGCTTTTAGGGTGTTGGTGTTATGCTTTTTACAAGCTCTATTCTAAGCCCTCAAGAAAAAATGTAACACAAGATTAGCCGGCTTATCAATATGTACGCAGGGTAGGGACTCCTTGAACCTCTTATATTAATCTTTTAATGCCCTTTGGTGCTTGCTAAACGACTAACTAATTCATTACATTTCTCAATATTAAGGAGTTGTATGTAGGTAGGTGTGTTTAGAGAGAGGTTGTGAATTTTGAAGGTCTACATAGGTTGACCAGAATGCGTCATTACGTTGAATAATCTAACTTTTACCTGAGAGTTTCGTACATAGGCACATAGGTATTAATTAAACTTTTCCTGAAGCGTCATTGCACAGATTGAAGAAGCTAGTGTTGCCCCTCTGTAAAAACGCCGAGGGGAGCTGGAGACTGTTCTTCTGCGGAACCGCAGTGAAATGGTACTTGCAATACTTTATAGCTTCGCCGAGTGCCTGATAACGGTCTTTTCCCTTCCCATTCCCACTCACTGCATTATGTAACAAAAGCTGACGATTTGTATTGTAATTAGTTTTCCGGGTAGAGGCCCCGAAGGGGGAGAGAGGTACACGAAGTGAAAAATCGTGGCTGAGAGGAAGGCAAGGGAAAAAAAAAAGAAAGAAGCCCAAATGGAGCTTGTCTTCCCAATTAAAATGCAAATGGGTTTTCCACTTTGAGGAAGCCCAATGAGTCGTGAAATGACTGAGGATTCTTTACATAATGTTTTGAGTTCCTATTATGCATTAAGAATGCACGAGCGGAAGAACTGCTCTTTTGTACATGGACTACCCCCACTACGTCATCATCATCATCACTAGAGGGATGAAGACTTTCTCCGGCTTCGCAGCATAATGCAATATGCAATGGTGAAAAGGTAGGGTACCTAACAGAGATGGAGATGACGAGAATGAACCGATCAAAATTTTCTTCCGGGTTTCAGCTATTCTCGAACGTTGAAGCCCTTACTACCAAATATGGCAAATAATTTTCGCTCCAGCGCTTGTTCCAAAGCTCTCCGGGGTTGATTTCAAACAATTCCTTTTACTGTTGACATATTAATGTTAAAGCGAATTAAATGAAGTATGTACAAGGTAAACTGAAAGATACACCGCATACAATAAACTGTTCTAATTAAGACTGATAGGATAAGTAATATATCTTAGGGTTGTTGTGCTATGTTATCAAGTCGAAGTATTTATTCAAACAAGATTTGCATGATCTGGCTGAAGTAAAAGATTCGTTTGAAATACCTACTTATAAGCTTTCATGGGGTAATATTAATCGAAAATCCAGTATTTTTAAAGCTTAAATAATTTGAGAATATCGGATTAAAATGTGAAACGGGCGTAGTATCGATGCCGATCAAATCGTTTTACAATTTCAAAGAATTTATCAGATATTAAATTTAAAGAAAGTAATTGTTTTAAAACCATTATTATGTTTTTTATCGTTGAGGTGCGTAGTAGGAAAAATGCTATTGTACCATTGGTCCACGTATCCATTTAGGTACACTGGCGCAAAAATTCAAATTAGCGGATAGAGGCTTCGTTTTCTTTGTGTATGCAGTACAGCTGTTTCGGTGGACAGAAGGCAGAAGCACACAAAAACAGCAACTATATCTGAACCAGCTGTTTTCCTTTGTCAACCATTACTCATCCGTTATTTCTCGCTAGCAAGTGAGCATTTATCGTTATATTATCAGTGATTCCATAAATCGTACGGCGATCAGTCTTTATTCCTTCAGGAATCATCTTTGCCTCGAGTTCAAGGTAATTCTTCAAGTAAACAAATCCTGGTAACGATAAGCGAAAGCATAAAATAATTTTTTAAAATGTGTTTCAGCTGTTCAAGGCTTTAGTACTGATCTATAGTATTAAGGTATTAATCGCTGATGACTTTCCTTTCCACAACAGTCTTATTATTTGCAGTAACCTTTGAATCAAGGTCGAGAATGTTGGCTTCTCGAATTGCATTGCTGCTGGTGATTTGGGTCGTGTTCGTGAATTGCAAAATAGTAGACAAAGGAAAAGGAGTCCTTCCAAGGAAGTATTATGAACTTGGAATACTTAAACACGGTGCTTACGGCTGCATAATTGGATCGCCTGTGCTTGAAGAACGTAAGATTTCTACCAGCCATTATTTAATGCATTCATTACCTGTCGTTAGGTTATTTAGTTTTTGTTTTGCAAATTCCTGTTTTGCCTGGTTTTACATTATGGGTTGCAATTTTTTCAGAGTGCGCGGAACCGTTCATCTGCTCGACAGAGGATTCAGTCAGAGGCTATCGAATCGCTGTTCCCGATCAAAGACAAGTACCAAACGGTTATGTCAATTTAATGTCAC
>VNWX01001743.1:0-14187 GCA_009869905.1 Ceratophysella communis | reverse complement strand
GGATAAACCAGGCACTCAAGGAAAACATTTGTGTCCGTCCACACACGGAGACAAATACGTGCTGTGAATTAGACGATGGATAGATGGGTGGAGCCGTATTTGGATGGGTGGCAACTGGCGTAAATTTTTTTAGTCTGCCGGCGTATCGGGATTGCAATCTCGAGACTAGCCAATTCCGAGATCATAACTAACTTCCAGTAGGTTTCAGAATCAATTCTTGGCTTGGACCCAGAAATGTCGTTTGTTAGCGTTGAATTTACTAAATCATTTGAAACTCGTCCGAATTGTCAGAATTGAAGTTTGGTTTCTAATAAGTACAATTAAGCTACCGCATCGTTTTCAGTTCATTTTCAACTCATTTTAACTATTTATTCTATCATGAATTACTATAACTTAAGGTTTTTGCTCCGCTCATTTCTCTTATCATACGGCTCCTCCCCCGCCCACTCTTCGCAACATGATACGATTTAGGATTAAAGGCGCTGTTTGAATCGTAACCGCCCCTAAGGGCGACACCAAAAAGGGTGACTCCATAAAATGCGTCGCAAAAAGGGGTACTGTACTAATAAGGGCGACTGGTTGTGATTATCATTTCGCCAAGTTAGGTTGTAAAAAATTGTAAATTTAAGTTAGGTTAGGTTAGAAAACCGTGTTTTATACTACTCAGTTTGCTCGTTTTTGTGGCAGTTTTCGTGTCGTCTTTTTTGGAGTCAGCATGTTTTAGGCTAGAGCTAAAAGCGCACAAATAATTGCTCTTATGACAAGGTTACCTTTCAAGTACTAGATTTAGTAATACAATTGAACGAATATTACTATCCGTATCGTGTTTGGTACTGTCATTTCCTAATACGACAAGTTTACAAGTTGTATAAGGATTAATAAAAAACCACTTGAAGATTACATCGTTGACGTGGTCTGCAATTTCATTGACAGCTGACAGTAATGATTGGCATTTGAATATACGAATTAAGCGATAGAACAATTTGTTCAAGTGTTTTCCACTGAAACTTGCTCAATAGTTAAATTTTTGACAATGGTTTGTTGAGTGTTGATGCACTTACGAGTGCGGATAAAGTTCTTCAAAAATCAATGATTTAAATTTTGGTTAGGATTTTAGGCTTAAGTAATCGTTTCATAAGAAATTGTCTCTGTTCTTTTCAAGCAGGGCCGGACTGGGTCATCTGCCGGTTACATAAGCCGGCTGCTGATCCGGTCATGCTCGTTCTGTACCATCAAATAAGGACGGGTTAGGTGTTAGGTTAGACTTTTTGGTTTCGTGAACAGAAACTTGCCTGTATACATTAGGCTGGGTCAATTTAAGAATGTACTATGTGGTCAAAATGTTTAAATGAGCAATGCGTCGTTGATTTCTTTGGCAATCCTAAGCTTTTTACATCTCACAATCAGAGGAATAATTCAGTTCCTCGCCGAAACCACCAGCATAAGGGTAAAAGTTATTTTGGCATGAAATACCTTACAAGCTGGGTTGTTGGGCTGCTGTGATGAACAATGTTACGTATTAAAAAAAAATAGCTAATTTGGCCTACAACCGCAGCAACTGATCCTGAACCGGTGCTGCAGTGCAGGTGAGGCATGGGAGAGAAATTGCAAAAAATTATGCAATAATCTTCAAGGTTGCTGTCTAAGCTGCAATATGCTCGCTTCAGTGATTCAGGCCTCTTTTCTGATACTTGAAATCATAAAATCAGTTTGTTATCGGAAAAATATCTTAAGATTAGAGCAGAAGGTCTACTGGGATGCCCTTGTCTTTCCCTCAGTCTTTAGCTCTTTGTTTTCATGCGCAGAGCAAGCGCCTTAACTCACGCGAGACGATGGATAATAGAAAGAGGCCTAGTTGCTCAAGGCATATAGGTATGTAAAGTTTAACAGCTTACATTATTCCTTTAAAAATCTGTTAAAAAATCAAAAACACTGAAACGCTAAAAATTACAATAAACAACCATAAATAATAACCAAAGAAATAACTGTATTTTAATTTATTCTAATAAATAAAACACAAGAAGAAGCAAAAGTATATGTAAACACGTTCTAAGTTAAACTCATGCATCCGAAAAATTTCAAAATTCTTGACAACAGTCCCATACCATATATATTTACTCCAAAATTCAGATTAGAGCAAAGTCATTATTAGAACTATAATTATTATTTTCAAAACATCAAAGAGCCGGATTGCTCATTCAATTTATATGGATAAATGTAAAATTCAGAAAACGCTCGGCCAAAAAATACCAACGAATCAGTCATAAACGAGCATCACGAAATCAATCATTGGTGCCAAAGGCTTCTGGTCACAAGCTGCCGAAAACGAACAGAAACACTACGCTACCTACCTGTCCTGGTCCTTGGTACCTATCAAGTACTCAACTACCCGAATCGAGTACTAACAGTTAGTTGAACTGAAGTAGTTTTGTCAAGACAAGACAGGGTTTCACAACTACTATAACGCATGATGTAAGATGAGCTCGTGACAGGAGGAAATGCGAAATTAAACATTCAAGTGTCAAAGTTTGACATGTACGATAAAACAGAAGAGCGAGTCGTGCTGTTGGATCAAGATATATAAAACATCTTTTTCAACTTGGTCGACTCATTTTGCTGATTAGTTGAGTGCCGTTCAGCTTATTAAGCGAGAACACCCGGAAGCAAGTACTACGGTATACATGGCACCACTTAAGCTTTTTCTCCCCCTCCCCCTTGCCCATACTTTTGAACATCGTTACAAATACTTGCAATATACCAAATTAAACTGTAGGTCATTGGCGATCTAGCGGTAGCATAATTATTGGTATTGTGTTACAAATAAAAGTTTTACTGCGCAAAATGTGGCAACACGTTAAAATCAGGCTTTTCCGTGTCAATATCTGGATATTTATGACCCAAATTAAGATTTAATCCTGGTAAATAATATTCAGGACACCGCGCCGTGTCAGAGGAAAAGCCCCAGAAAAGTTCGCAACTTTTTCTGAGCAGCAGGTCTTTGTGACGCTATAGTAATTGACGGTACTGTTAGATCAGAAATAACCTCAGCTTTAATTTGGTATGCTGCATGTTTCTGTCGGATTCCTAGAAGTAGAGCCTAGGGGGAGGGAATAAATTTAGTGGCGCCCTGTACCCGAAACATCTATTGATCACAAAAGGCTTACTTTCGTCTTATATTATTTAATACATAGCAAGTTTTATGCAAGACCAATGTCGGACTTCATTTCTTTTGTGAAGCCGGTTTTAAAGAATAAATACCACATTGACTTGCTGTAAGCACCGGCCACTGCTCTTATTTGTTGCTTAAGGCCTCTCGGCCTTTTTTGAGTTTAAAATGTTTCTTAAATCTACGTAGAGGTTTGGCTGCAGGTGTTTAGTTGTCTGACCGGAGAATGGAGTTTAAGACGCCTAGCCTTAGAGATCTCGGGGATATGCTTGGTGTGATCAGTGCACTTGGCTCGAACAAGTAATGACCGATTTGACTAATCCCAACAATAAGATTCCTATATAAGTAGTATTTAGGCTAGGGGTAGAACTGGGCATTTACTTAGAGCCACAAGTCACGAGTCACGATCTCAAGCTTGAACTTTGACTGACAAAGAAATCTATACTGTTCTCTATATAGTGCATAAGTCTGCAACTAACAAGTAATCATTTTCTTTTTGTGAAGATCTCGAGATCAGAAGCTCGACAGAAAAAGCATGGGCGAGAGCACTACTGGGGATTCGATGGAGGAAGCTGTCCACATTCTCCCGATGCTCGAGGACTGTGTGATAGGTTTGGGCGACCTTTGGGACTGCCGTACCAACTCTTGTCCAGGGAACATCTTTGAGGGCCCACTGGCCAAGGAGAACCTGGAGGTCTTCCCAATGAAAGACCTCACGTACAAGCTCAACCACTTCCGAACATCAGCAGAGAAAAGCGAATCCCTCGACATCAGCGCTTCTCTAAGCCTCGACATGGCTCTCGGCGAAGGGAAAAAGGATTCGCTCAAGCTTTCGGGGTCCGCGGACTTCAGCAAGTCGAGCACGAGCTCTTTCCTCCAGGAAGAGCTCATGTGCATCTACAAGCTCAATACCTACGTTGTGCGCATTCGTCCGAATTCGAGGGACAAGGTCGACCCTTTGATGAAGGATAGACTCGTCTCAAGTGAGTAACTGATTGAATTTGACAGAATTTATTAGCATATACCGTGACCGTTGCACCAATAAGAGCTTTTCAGTTGTCCAAAAACGAACTATCAGCTCTATCAAGGACCCATAGTACCTAGTTCTATTTTACTTCCAGACCCGCCCCAGGTTAAGGCAACGCACTACGTGCAATCTGTGCGGCTGGGTGGACAGGCAAATGCTTCGATCAAGTACCAGGAGGCCGTGAGTTCGGAGAAGATGAATATAGGAGGGAAATTCAACGCGGAAATCGTGATGGGCGAGATGACAATTAAAGCAGAGGCAGAGCTGGGAATTCTGACGGACGAAACCAATGCTCAATACTCGACTGAAATCAGTGTGTTAGCCAGACCTCGTCTCCAGGACTCGCCCGTCACGGTCGAGGAAATGTTCATCCAGGTCAAGGGACTGGATGAAGAGATCAACAAGGATGCAGCATTTCTTGGACACGCTCGGCCCTGAAATTGTCGGCGTCCCGCTTTCTTTCAAACTGGTTCCGCTGAGTCAGCTTATTGACTTCAAAGCTGAGGCACTGTACAAAATAATGGAAGACGAGCTCATGACCAGCTTCCAGAGCATGGTCTTCACTCTCCAGGACTTTACTATGCCTGACGCTCTTAAGCGACTCGTACGGCAACGTGATGCGCGCCTCAGCGTCATTTTAACAGGTTAGTACTGGAATACAAGCAGTATACGAATATTCACTCTTCTAAAATTCTAGTTGTTAGTTTGAACGTTCAAATAATGATGACAGCATTGATTCGAAATGTAAGGGCTCTTTTGTTTTTCTTAATAGATCCTGTCAATCCGCTTACTCTGATCATCAACGGAAGAGAAACGTCGCTGGCTGGGACAGCACGTCAGCTCAAAAAGGAAGCGTTCATCCTCTTCGGTGAGTACAAGGAAGGGCACAAGACGGGAGCGGACCTCTCTGCTCTAGTAACCAAGTACAACGAGGAGTTCAACATAATCGACATCATGAATGAGGTCGAGACGTATGTCCAACTGGGCAAGTCCGAGCTGGCCGGGATTCACTCGGCAGACGTGGTCCCGGTCGGCGAAGTGCCCATGGTCGTCACCTTCCTCACCAATGAGGTTCAGTTCAATGACTGGTGGGGTGGGGAGCGTAGAATCAAGCTCTTGCTCAAAACAAGTCCGAACGAGAGAGCTGTCGGTGGCGTCTTTCTGAAGCTTTATTATCTCAGCGGGCATTTGGCTAAGTTGGACATTGACACGGCTGTGGTGCTTCCGAACGTCTCGAATGAGTTTTCGCTCACGATCAAAATCCAGGGTCAAGAGGTAGTCTATCGTGAGGAGGACATCACGTTTGCACTGGATGTCCTCCGGCTGAGCATTGAGCAGGGCGAGTTCATGTCCACGCTGTTTTTCAACGTGAACGGTTCACTGAACGGTCTCAGTCTCCCGTTGAGCTCTATTGAGGACGTGACGAGCCTTGTGGTCATCATGAAGAAGTTCCAGGGTATCAGCATTTGTGAGTCGTATCCTCAGCTCCTGGCCGGGCTCCTTGAAACCAGCAACTCGCTCAACCTCGTCCTGCCGCTCCAAGGACTGAACACCTCCGTCGAAATGATGCGCTTCTTCCGTCAACTACGCCTCGAGCTACCAGCAAACTATCCACAGGTAAGCAGGCCTCTAGTTTGAGTCCATTGACAAACGAGAACCACCCTCAATATGCTGCAAATCGTCTCTAATTTGGTCATGTTTTTCCAGGTGGCACACAAGTGGTTCGTAGGCAAATTTGACTTAAATAACATACACGACGCCCCGCTTCTCTTCGTGTTCAAAGACGACAGGCTTCTGGCTGTTTGTCTTGATCATTTGGACATCCTCATTTTGATGAACGAGCTGCGGCGGAATCCGAAAGACCCCGACCTCTCTGCTATTTCGTACCGCGGCCTGCGGGAATACTGCTTCTACCATCATAGAGCCAACTTTGCGCTCGGAGTACTGGAAGGCCTTGTGCTGGATCATGAAACGAAGCTCAAGGACCCCGTTGGACCTCTTCCTGCTTTTCCTGAAGATGAGCGGGACGAGACTCAGACGGAAATTCTCCTGGACGCAATCGCCATTACTCAGGTCACCGCCGTTCGCAATGAACTCGACACAGTGAACCGAGTTGCTCTCAATGTGATCAGAACTTACGACGGACTTCCGTTCTTGTTAGCAAAACACGGCTGGACCGACACGGGCTTCACGGCCATTCCAGGCGCCACGGAATGGGAGACGTTACTCAAGGAACTCCAAGACTTCCTCGCTGACCAAGCACCCTACCTCGTCAAAGTAACCACTGCTATCGAGTCTCTCACAGCTCTCAAGGCACCGGACGTCGACCCTGCAGGCCTGGAAGCCCAGATTCACAAAATCATCAAGTTCATCGTGGACTTTGAGGACGAGGACGCTCGGCCCCTCTCTCATGCTTCAGGCTACCACTTTCGCGGACAGCTCTTCAACGAGGAAGAAATTCTGCGAGAAGTTCAAGAGCAGATCAGGAGCTATGAGCAGGCGGACGCCAAACTGAAGCTGAGGGGCATTCTGAACGCCCTGAACACATTTTATCAAGCAGAGCTCAAGAAAGAGTCCTTTTTCCATCTCACGCAACTCATTCTGCTCGTTGAAGCCCTCTCAGCACCCACACCCACGATCAAGGGCCAGTTCGTCGACCTGGCCAAGAAGTACTGCGCCCCCCTTCTCATTGACGACACAAAGTACCCTGGTGCCCAGAAAGGTCTGAACGAGGCGCTCACGAGCCGGAACCTCTACAAGGCGCTCGACGTGCTCACTAGTCTCCGAACCAACTCCAAGCTCTTCACTCTGCACAAGGAGCTCTTCAATCTGAGCTCGGCTACCAACGTAGAACCCATGAAAACCCTCGTAGAGAACATGAAGGTAAGCCTGGGCTAGATGCTTATTTTCCTACTTGACGTTGACATTCGCTCATCTTTGCTAATTGTTCTCTTTGCCACAGGCTTTAGAGTTCGCGGATGAGCAGTTGGAAACAATGTGGCAGAACGGGAGGTTTCAGTATTGGATGCGACAGGGACTCGAGAACGAGGCTTTGCTCCAGACAATGTATTTCTACCTCTGCGTTGGAGAAGAGGAGGAAAGTGGGGAAGAAGTGATTCGGATTCCGAGCTTCATTCCAGCCGACTTTGCTGAGCGCCTCAAACCGCTGCTCTATTCCATGGAAGAACCAAGCTTCGAGTGGAAGAGGTGCTGGTCTTCTGTTCAGGACGTCGTCCAGACCTTTCAGATCATCCTGACCCAAAGAACCGTTCCGCAGGAGTTCGCACTCGTGCTGCGGGACAATGTTGAGCACTCAGTGGGACTTGAGGCCCAGATGAACGCGGTCAATGCGCTGTTCTTTTGGAATTCAGACAAGAAGTACTTTAGTGCTCCTTGGGGACTGCATACATTGCAGGTGGCGCTAGACAGGCTCTCTAGCCTCCCTTCGCAGTTCAATCACGCTTCTTTGAAAGGCTTGGATATCCAAGTCCGGCCTCGCCCTTCAGCCGAGGAGCCAGGGGAAGGTGAGTCCCCCTACTTGTCAGTCAACGAGGCCTGGACCGGCTTCACCGTGGGCGGTCTTCTGCATCGCATCACTGCGCCTAGTCTCCGCAACGTGCGAGAGCCTTCACAGCGTCCTCTCGTTGACTACGACCAACTCATGTACACGACGAAAGTCCTGCTCCCCTACTTTGTTCAAAAGCTTAAAAGCTCCTCGACGAGCCCTCTTCACCCCAACGCAATGGTTTCTCTCATTGACTACCCGCCAAAAGGGGAACGGCCCGGATTCATCGACTTTGGTGACGGAGACAAAAACAAAACGCCTCCGTTCTTTCTCTCAAAAGGAGACGTACTTGTGGCTCTGCTCACGTCAGCCAAGCCCCTGGTGATACACGCCCTTCTCGACTCAATGGCCCGAGACAACCTGGTCATCCCACTCGCTCTTCCCGCCATCACAAGCAACCCCTCGCCAATTCTTCTGCTCCCGCTCCTTCAGAACCTGGTCGTGAAGGACTTGGTCGGCGTGGCCAGTGACCCGCATCTTTTCTCCAGCACGACGCGACTCGTGCTGACCATCCGAATCGGAGACAAAGCCGGTTCACCGGGAAGAAATACGTTTCTGAATACATCCCTCATGTCCGAGTCCAGCTGCTTTTCCTCTCTGGCAGAAATGGGAGGCAAAAATGGTCCGCCCATCTCTCGCAAAGGCCTCGTCGAATTCACGTGGCTCACCAAGAGCACCGTCCAGACTTCTTTCTGGGAAAACGTCGTTAAAGATCACTATGACTCTGGGAAACCAGACATGCTGCTCTTAGGATCTCTCCACGGAGACGCCTTCGAGCATCCGCACTACCTCCAGGTATGTTAGCTCTCCTTCCTACTCGACGCACACGCCACGCTCGCCCTCACTTAATATCATTTTGATACTTTCCAGGTACTGAAGTCAAAAGTCTCAGCTTTTGTGGTCTTCTGGCGGGCCAGCAACTGGTCCGAGTTGAGCAAGAAAAAGAAAGACCTCAACCTGCTCATAGGGAATGGACCGGAAGTTCTGGAGCTCGTCATTGACCCGGACTCCACTATCGCCTCTCACGTGAATGAGCAGAACTTAATTAGCTTTGGAAACTCGCTCTCCAGCGTGGCCACGACTCAGAAGCTCCATGCCATTTTCAAAACCGCCTTTGCCTGCAAACCCAAGCGACTGATTGGTGGGCAGGAGGCCCTGACTCCTGCCAAAGGCGAGTTGCCGCTAAATTCTCCTAAACTTGTGGACATTATGATGGGCTGCGTACCAAAAGCGAGCCGAATCCCAAATTTCAAAATCCCTCCTTTCTTTTCTGTGGACGGTTTGGCGAACCAAGTCTCGAACGAGTTCTTGGGCTTCATTAAACAGAAAACGGTGCGGCGGGTCAAAGAGGCGATTCTGGAAGCGGCTGCGGGAAGAGAGCCGAGTGATCTGTTCCAAAGCACTGTCCAGTACTTCCTGGAACTTCTTTCTTTTTCTCCTGAAGAACTTCGCGACACAGGCCTCACTCATTTCATCTCAGAACTCTCTCTGCTCTCCAGCGCCTCCTCAGCGAACGCCCAGTCTCGACTTCTTAAAGTGAGGTCAGAGATCGAAACCCGGCTCGGACCAGTACAGGACTTATCTGCGCCATGGGTTATTGAGTTGGAGGACGAGGCTAAGGCGGCCAAAAGGGCCCTGTGCACGAGCACATTAACTATGGCGGACCTCTTTGGCGCCGTCAACAGCGTTTTGGAGGGTCTTCCGAAGTCTTTGGTGTCTACATACCCGGAAAGCTGTTTTGACTACTTCAACCGCGGCTATCCGGTTCAGCTGCTGGACAAACTGAGCGGCGGCTCGAAGTGGGCTGATCCCATGAAGCGGATTTTCGCAAAATTTGCGGAAGGTACTCGTGTCTTTGTCGTGTCGACGCTGGGCCTCCAGGGATCCGGAAAGTCAACTCTACTCAACAGGCTGTTTGGCCAGGGTTTCCTTGCTGGGGAAGGTGAGGAGACGAAGGGCTTGCAAATGCGGATGTTCCGGCTGGAGGAGACCCTGCAAACGAAACTGGAGTGCGACGTGATGCTGGTTATTGACTCCGAAGGCCTTGGTGCTCCAGAGAACTCCACCTTCCGCAATGTGGACAAGGCAGAGCGAAATCTTACAGCGTTCCTGCTCGGAATCAGCAACCTCGTGATTGTAAACGTAAATGGTGAGAAGACGACCGAGCTATTTGGAATTATTGAGATAGCCCTCGCGACAACGACTCGCTTAAAAAGCGCAAACTATCGCCCAAAAATGGCGATTCTCCAGCAGCGAGTGCCTACAGAGGACCAAGGCTTGAAATCTGATCGACTCGACCTGAGCTCCGACAGCCCTGCAAATCCGATATTCGAGCAGTTTAAGCAAGCTATCTCTAACGTGACGACGCTGACAAGAAAGCACGAGTTTGATGTTGGGGTTCTTGTTCGTGAAAACCGTCGTCTCGAGTCACTCAAGTCCGGAGTCAAGCACGCAGAGAGCTTCTTTCAAGTCGAGGACCGGGAGACAAACGCAATGCAGAGTGCACGGGACATCGAGACGTTTCTTGAGTACATTTTGGACAGCTGTGCTCAGACCAGTCGCCTGCTGAGCACACAAGAATGGCTTTCTCATGCAATGTCTCATTGGGAAGAACTTCAGCTCGTCGATTCGACAAACCAGTTCAAGGACGCAGCAGAGGCTCAAGCCCAATTTGAATTAAACGAGAGAGTGGACGTTCTTCTGCGCTCTATTGATCGCTCGTTTAGATTTCACGAAAAAAATTTAGCAGCCAAATTCGAAGTAGATCTTCAACAACTGTTTGATCCCACCGATTCAAGAGACGAGGCTCCGTTTACGCGCGCTTCCAAACTCAGGGCTCAGGACGAGCTCGTTTCTGATTTTGAGTCGGAGAAAAAACGGATTCTGCAAGGCTTGCATGCCGGCCTGCGCCGTGTGATCAACACTTGTGACTTAAGCGCAGACGGCGGTCCTTGTCCGAACTGCATCCAAGCTTTTCAACTGCGCGAAAATCTTACTGCTGAGCTGGCCACGAAACGAAATGCGTTTCAGACAGTGAACTTAGTGCAGGAGTACTTGGTCGAAGTCCGGGAGAGTCTCTGGAACAAGTTCAGGCAGATGTTGGTCGCACGAGAGGTCAGTAACGGACGCTCAGATGAGCTGAAGTCTAAATTGGAAGAACTCATGAACTCCCAGGCAGAAAAGGGAAAGAAAGGTCCGGATGAGACATTTCTGCTTTTCGAACAATTTATTTCCACGAAGCAGTTTCTCATCCCGGCTGCTGTCTATATTCAAGCCGAAGCATCCAAGTGCTACAGCTCACTTCCATTTATAGCACAAGAAGGCTCAGAGGGTAAAGTACCGGACCTCGAGAGCATCACCGCCTTTGACCTGGGACACTACAATGAAGTCCTCGCTTCGGCCGTGACTCCGCGCAAGTCAGAGCGTCTGTCTTGGCGACAGAACGACTGGCTGCTGGCCCGGGTTGAAGCCATTCCTAGCTCGTTGCTCAAGGACAATTCTAGTGAGACGTACATGGTCGGCATGACGAGGGAAATGAGAGATGCCGTAACAAAACTCTTGCTTCAGTTCGAAGTGATTTGTGGCGAGAAGCTGGACACTTCATTTCAATGGGCGGTGCACAGGCTGGCTTTGACAGAGCTGATCAAGCAGATGGAGGCTGCTGAAAGCACTTGGAACGAAGAGAATAACCCTGTCACTTGCCTGCTTCAGCGCTGGGAAGACGTGAGCCATGATTTAGGGCTACTGTTTTCAGGTTCAGGGCCGTACCGTGAACATTAGGCCGAATTTACTAAATGCTCCTTAATATGAAGCTGCGAAAAACGCAAAAGATTTTTTTAAAACTAAAATCTTTTATTGAAATTCTAACATCAAATTATGCTATACAATGTTTAATGTTTAATCAATTAGAAAAAATAAATCAACTAAGATTAAATGAGTATCCGTTTCGGACTATTATTTTGTCGACCAAAAATTACCACACGAGATGCTCTCTCGAAATGTTCTCTCAACCTTCAGCCATCCATTCAATCTAATAATTCCTAATTCTGGAGTCAACCTCTAACCCAAAGAAATTTTAATCACATAAATGGGCTACCTACTAATATTGGAATTTTCCCCAAAATGATTTTATTTTAGTTTGGATAAGATAGAGAAACGTATTCTGTACTAATCGGCGGCGTGATTAGTACAACCGCAATTCATCCAACCTTATCCTTCGAAAAATATTCTAATTGAAAGCTTGACGATGACGATAACAAATTCTCCGATTTAGATCGTTCATCCAGTTCTCTGCGAAAATGTTACTGTTCAAAACCACATCATTTCAAGCCTTAAGCCAAATTTGGACGGAGTAGTTACTGAATCCTGTAAAAATGTCTGGATCCGAAACGTGACTTTTAACAGCGGGGATGACGACATCGCTATCAAATCAGGTCTAAAGGCAGATTGGTGGCGGATAAATGTGACTTCAGAAAATACTGAAATTCAAGATTCCCGGATGCAAGATGGGCACTGCGGTATTACACTTAAGAGCTAACTTTTTCCAGGAGTTCGAAACGTATTTGCTCTCGATCACATGCTTTTGCCCTCGACAGCCCTAGCCTGGATACAGCTATTTATGCACTTCGAAGCAGATTGCTGGAAATTTTTTTGAGAAGCTTTTCGTTGAGACCGTGGCGAAGCAAGTGATTGAAGTTGATTTCTTTTACGAAGAAGGACCGAATGGGATTTTTGTTCCGATAATTCGGAACTTTGTGATGCAGAACATTATGCTGGAGCATGACGCACCATATTCTTTCTTCGTACGAGGCTCCCCTGGTCATCCCGGTCAATCCTACATTGGAATTCGTATGAAAAAACGTCCATTTCAACGGAATGACCATGGAACCGCATTACGTGCTTGAAAACGTGGATCAAATAGGTAACTACTGTCATTGTGACTGTGAATGGTTTAAATTCGTAAATCGATTAAATTAACTGGTAGGTATCTCTGATTAACAAAAAAAAAACATTTCTGATTGTAAATATTAAATTAGATATGATGAACCCTGAAATGTAAATCAGGAAACTACAATCAACAATTTGAATAAATACTCAACTAGAAACGTTATTAACGAGACAAGTAGGAAAGCCGCCCAGCCAACAAATATTGACAGAATTTTCCAGTCTTGTCATGGTGAACGGCTTGAGTTTTGTTTCCTCGTCTTCCATAATCTCGAATTTTCTGAAGATTCTTAAATTCAAAATAAAATCGAAATATTCAAAATAAAAGCCTAAGATTCCAGAGTGCATCAATTGTTTCACAGCTTCAGTTCCTTTCAACTGTCGAAGTCCGAAGAAATTTAAAATATTTAACTTTGGGTTACTGACCTCTTTTATAAAATGACAACTGAGCTGAGGCGACAATTCGTGCATATCGACTTTGAATTTCTGCACGGTGGTGCTGGGATAAATATACGTCCAATTGCAGCTTGTTACCAGCTTCAGAACATCACGCTCTCTCGAGTAATGCGGGATGAAGTCGTATGAAGTCTTTCAGACTGCCAAAGATATTCCCTGGCGTTAGTCTTTTCAAAGTGCTGTTTAGATTGGCTTCACTAGGAGTCTGTCTAAGCAAAATCCTGTAATCGCGCTTCAGTAGGTCATTCAGTTTACTATACACCAGGACTGGTGGAGGTAAGATCACGAAACTTGAAATAACGCCCTCATAGCCGTAGGTAAACACGATGGCGGCAAATATGAAAATAATTCAAACTTTATTTTTGCCAATCAAAATTCGGCATTCTTGGCGCATGAGAATTGCATATATTTCAAACCATTGGCTTTTCAGTACTACAGTCAAAAGTAGGGATGTAAGTCCAATAAATAACCAGGACAAGTTATCAAATGGAACGAACCAGAACAATGCATGAAAACCTTCTCGGATTTCCCGTTTCTCACAGTAAACAAATTTAAATAGAGAAGGCTTGCGTTTATAAATTTGTTGAATTAGATATACAGCACAGGTGAGATGTATTTGTAGCCTTTTTGCCAGTCACCTCTGATCAAATCAGCTAAGATCGGATATTGGATTCGTGGCACGTTTTGGAACATTCTAAGACTGTGTTTTGGATCACAAAATTCCACGCTGTAGTTTAGCTTAGCTGCAACGTTTTCAATAAGAAGGCTATCTGATTGGCAGCCAATAGCTTGAGGATTCGTCCCCTGCCGTTTCTTGTATAAAAATAAACACCGGCGTAGGGTTTTCAATGAATATCTTCTATTCCAAAATGGCGAAAAGGCAGCGAGTACTGGTGTGATGTACTGGGATTTCAAGAATTCTGAAAGATTCATAATTCCCAGCAAATTTGTAAGGAATCGAGAGAGAAAATGAAATATAATTTGAAGTTGCACAACTTAAACAATGAATGTCAGCAGGGTCAAGGATTC
>VNWX01001742.1:0-14187 GCA_009869905.1 Ceratophysella communis | reverse complement strand
TTGTTGTGCGAGTGTAGTCGTAGCCGCAGGCCGAGGAGAAGAGGCCCAAAAGAGTTGAGCCACGAACTGACTCAATACCTCGACATAGCCATAGTCGGTGAACTCACCGACTTTACGCTTATGTACATGTTCTCTTAATGAGGCTCGATTCGCTTGAGAAAGAGTGCCGTGAAACTACATAGATACAAGTGCAATGGACCTCGTTTTTGAAGGAAGCCGGCGGCTCATTCAAAAGCGAGGTCGGTATAGGGAATCCAGTATACCGTCCGATTTCCAGCGACGTCGCCAATACCGTGATTTTAGCCAGCGACGTCGCCGCCGGCGACGTCGCTGGTACCGGTTTATGACAAGTCTGATTTGTGCCAGTAAATAATGGAAACTAAACGCATTCGACGCAGGTATTTATTGAGAATAGAACTTGGAATAGTTTATTTACATCATCTTTATCTTTATCACCCAAGCGAATAAGTTTACTGCGCTTCTTCACCGGCTGCTGTCGCGAAACGAAAACTCCGCCGAACGCGAACGCGGAGGAAACAGAGCTGATCAAACGTTTCATCAGCCAAACGAGAACGAACTTTGGAGCACAAATACCCTGCGGAAGAAAACGCGCGCTCTGGTTCCACGCTTTTCGGTGGAACAGTCATGAGGCATTCATAAACTAAATTGAGATGATGACCTCTTCCCGAACCTTCTTCAAATAATGAAATTTCTTTCTTGATAGTTGCTAAGAGTCCAGCTGATGATCTTGTAGTTGTTGACTTAGTGTTTTCCTGACTGTTTTCGATAGCTCGTTGAAGTTCTTCAGCTAATAAACTGGTTCTTTGAGATGAACTTGTGTATGAGGACGGACCGGAAGTCGAAGTACCAGTATTGGCGATAATAGCAATGTCATTATCCTCGTCATCCTGGTTAGCGATTAGCGACCGTAGCAGAATTTTAAAGCCGAACGATAATACGTTTAAACGAGCTTTGGTATATCTGTTACTGATATCGGCAGAAACACTGTAGCGATTTCTTAGCCCAGTTGCGGATAATTTGTCCAATAATTCAAATACGCTAATAGTTCGGACATCCGAACAGGAAGTACGAAGTAGAAGTAAACAGAAACGCACAAGCTAGACCAAATCGGAAAGGGTGTATGGTTTAAATCCAGCGCCATTATTTTGTGGCCATAGAGAATTAATTCTCGACATTTAGAGCTGGATTTTTGCTGGCTTTATATGCGAATTCCGACCATTTTGAGCGACGGTACTGAAGATTGAGTACCGTCGCTCAGTACCGTCCAAAAATTGAGAAAAAGACGGTACTGGCGACGTCGCTGGATTCCCTAGGTCCGTACCATGGACAACAATATTGCGAATTCTACAGACCTCCCCCACTCCTCGCTTCTATTCTGGTTCCAAAGCCAGTTCCCGAGAAACGCGCTCTTCTAAACTAAACCTTCTATCGTCTATGTATGAATATTAGTACAAAAAAAATATATAATAAAAAAATATATTATAATAAAAATGTGAGCCTAAGACGTACTTCGAAAAGGCTGTATGCTGTATGTAGATATAGCAGAAATACTGAACTAATACTGATGTACTGCACAAAAGCCAATAAAGAAGGCGTCCTGGAGTGATGCACATAGACATAGACATAGACATGCGAGCAATATCACTGTGATTTCGGATTGTGATACACACTTTCTAGTTCTATGCATTACACGTTGCAAAAACACAGTTCGAAGCCTAGTGTCTTGTTCTGTCTTTTAAATGCAAAAAAATAGCCGAACCGAGTAGTTATTTTTTTATTACATAGAGCCATAAGTACGATTGCCGAGTACCATCATCAGCTTCATTGTACTTGCAGCTCGATTTGTTTCGGACTGGCATAATCTCTGAAGAGATTCAGCAAAGGAAGAGCTTTAGCTTTATCATGTCAGGCGTATCTACCTCTTGGTTCTTTCGTGTACATATGCAAATGGCTTCAGGGTCTTGGTTGGTCTTGAATTCGCAATAATACCACTGCCATACAGACAACAGATGAAATGATTCATGCTTCATGCCTGGGAATTAAGAATTTGTTTGCTGTTTTCCTGCGTTCTCGCAACAGAGGCTTTTTACGCTATGGGCTGTTACCTTAAGATCTGAAGTATGTAGGTACCTATCTATGTATCTGTTTACCTCTCTCTCGTGGTATTGTTGTTGGAATGAAATTCGAAATAATTGCAGGAATGAAAAATGTAGAGGCTGATTCTGTTGCGTATCTGACTGAGGTCCGGGCGTAGCATTAGATAGCAATGAATGAGAAATGGTAGGTATCACAAATCACAACAATGATTCCTGTTAACACACGATTATCTAACTAACCCATTTAAATGCCATCTGTAGCTTGGCATGGCTGTACTTTCTTTATTCAGGTTCATTATTTTTCACTCAAGGCCCGCCTCTCGCTTTCCTTTTCATTAGCATGGCCAGTCAATCAGTTTATACAAGATTCAGTCATCATGTTTTGGCAAAACACTTTGGAATTCACGCCACGTGCGCTTTGAAGTCAATAATTGTCACTTATATTTATACAAACAAATGCTTGTGCATCTCAAGCAGGTCTCCATAGCTCAGAAGTCGATACCTACATATTCAGCAATTTTCATATTGAAAATGTAAAGGGGTAAACGAAGCTTCTTTAGTCAAAAAAAATTTGGCACGCAGCTTGAGTTAAGCCGTCTGTCGACTGACTAATGACAATGACAATGGCTTAATAAAAGCGTGATATAGCCAACCGAAACTCCTAAACTGATAGCGATAGAGAGTTGGCTATGCTGATGAATAAATTAACGGTATAGTACACGTGGCAGGGCAGGGAGAACGACCACAGAAGAAAAATGAAAACAAAAGCATGCCGGTATAAAAAGTATAAATAATGACAAAAGCCCACCTTCTTGCCTCCTTGTTCCCTATAGTCGAGCGAGCTTATAGGAATAATTTAAAAGTGTTTATATTATAGAAAAACTAAAAGGCTCATTCATGTATGTCTCGTAGTATCAGCTGAAAGTCTGATATTGAGCAACCTTTTGTTTTGCTCAACGGCTACCTGGAATTGGAAATTGGAATTGGAACTAAAAATAATGGAAAACTCACTTTCGGTTTTCTATTTGTCCGTCCCAGTTCCACGCCCACACAGAAGAACTGAATTGTAAAAATTAGTCTATGTATTACGATTTACGATATGACATTATGACTATCAAAACAAACCTGTATAGAACGCGTCGTGTATTTGTAATTCCATGCAGATAGTTTTGGTACATACATAGGTACGCTCGTGATTATGCTACATGATAATGATAACTGTGGAAAGCACTCTACAAAAGTTCATATTACAAACTTCAATTACAATTACAAATGGAACTCTGCTACAACTCGACAGTGTTTACATTAACATTTTATAAACACACGCCTGCCTATAGACATGGTCGTGGAACAAAATACTCGTGGATTTTCACAGGAATGAATTACAATATATTTAAAATTTAAAGGTCTGACTAGACTCTCTAGAAAAAGATGCGTTTTTTCTTATTGTTGTAAGGATCTGTGAGTCGATAGGCTGGAGCCGTCAAAGGACGCTGTGTACTCAATGTTTTTGAGTCGTTCGTTCTATTGTATGAGTGTATTATGGACGTATACATATAGTGACACACAATTACAGATTACATAGATTAGGCTAAGAATTAGTGTATGGCGTGTAGATGCAGGCAAAATAACAGAAAAGGAGCTTTTGATTTCTCAACCTCAACTTCAACTTCTCGGAAATCATCTCAATCTCAATTCAATTCAGAACGCATTTTCCAGAGAATAGGAAATAGGATAGGAAATGTGTGTTTGTATCTAAATGAAAATGAACACGTGGAACACGGAGAAATAAAAGGTCTCTCTTGATCCCATGAATTCATTCAAAAGAACCTTCATGGGACTGGAAGATGCGTTTTACAGAGACTGCATTATGTATAGGCGTACTAAATTTTTGAAATTATAACGAATTGTCGAAAAGTCGACTAAAAAAGTCTCAATCAAATTGAAAACGGAAAGGCATTATGATTTCGCCGAACAAAAGAAGCCGGGCGGCTGGTTAAAGAAGGCACACCATAAGGTATTGTCGAAGGCAGAGAGCTTGAGGCTTTCTCTGTCAAGTTTTTTATGCCAAGCCATTTCGCAGAAGTTCTTGAAGCAATAGCTAATGGAAAATTGGCAGTGACTTGAGAGGTAGGAATAAGAAGTTCATTTTAGCTATGTCTGTAGTAGTAGTGGGAGGGGAGTGGGAGAATAAAGAATGGAAATGAAGAGAGAATGGGAAGGTAATGGGAAGAGCCGGACGGATGTGTGTTCGTAGGTATTTTATATTTTATTCAAGCCCGAAAGGGTAGTACATACAGAGGAAAGGCAATGTTCCTTGCTTAATAATGCCGGAGCCATATCCATATGCCACCTCAAACGGACACGAAAGAACTGAAGTCAATAGTGTAGAAGAAGGTAGGTATAAGAGAAATAAGACGATGGCATGGGGCTCGTCAGGTTACCTGAGTTGAAAAATGTAATAGGATTGTAAAGTGATGGCGTTTTCGGGTTTCTACCTTCGATCCATCTCAGCCAGCCATCAAACTCGTAAAAATTGGTTTGGAATTCAATTTTAATGCTAGAGAGAATCATATATCCTGTCTTATAAAATATCTATTTCTGGAAATGCCTTAGCTTCATCTTACTATACATGCCAGTTGTTTGTTACATACTTCGACTTAAGTTAGTCATTCGTATCGCTCAGAATTAAATCAAGTATTGATCAAACAAGTATCGTTGGGAGAACATGGACAAATTGCTTGGAATTTCTGCTGGGTACTGGGGAGCCAAGTGGTTCCAGTTTGCAGATTAAAGTTATATCTTTTTGGTAGTTTGAAAATCTGACTCTGGGCACGCCGCGCCGGTAGTTTGACAGTAGGAAAGCATTACGAGAATCAGAAGAAGTGGAGGGATTTTTCCAAGCATCGAATGGACTAATAGGATGGGAAAAGCTTGGAAGCTGTCAGAAGTTAATTCGACGACAGTCAGCTCACGAATGCATGAAACAGAGCTCATCCGCCGCTTCTCATCTCAAGCCTTGTCTATTGTTTGTTATTGTACAGAAAAAGCGCCAAGCCGGCGTTTGTTTTATTATTTCCTACTCAGACGCTGAATCCACTTTGGGGGCGTGGGCGTGCGTAAGGACTGCAAAAATATCGAGAGTGCAGATGGAAAAGTTGACATTTCGCAATTTGCAAGGGAATAATGGCACGCCAGGATAAAGCGTAGCTCATCTCTGTGCTCCACGATTTCTTTTGGCATTAGCAAACCAGATTAAACCAGGTAGAAAAGGCTCATGCTACAACTGAACTTGAGCTCAAGGCAATGCGACGCTTAGGATTTATCTTACTGGGGTTGAAAATTTCAACCCCACTTTCATTTTGAAATTCAAAGATAGTAAAGTTCCCTTCTCAGCTTATTGTCTTATTCATTTTGAATCTGCTCAGAGTGTGACTATTCTTCTGATTCCGGAACAAATAACAAATCTGATTCTGTTCAATGTCAAAAGAATATTAGGATCTAGCCCATTCAGTCCTTTTCTGAGAGCAGAGCTATTGCTGCACGAATTGAAGAGAAATGCTTAGAATTTATTAAAAGCAATAGCGAGTCAGCATAATATAGCATACACATACACAAGAAGAAGGGGAGAGCCAGTCATTCGTGTAAGCAATGGCCTTATACATTTAGCCCAAGTCCAACAGCAGAATGGCATCAGAGTTTCCATTTCCATGTACTTAAATTCAGGCTCGGACTTTTACAAATTCCTGCCTCAAATATTCAGTTGAGATATTATTACTATAATACCAAGCCAAACAAACAGAAGTAGAGTTGTATTTTGAATTGGAGGTGGAGCTCCATCCAATATTCAAAATGAAAATATATTATAGGTTCACGCGTCACTTCTCTACACTACTTACTTACAACATGTTTTGCAATTTGGGGATCATTTTTATACCGAAAAAAATTAGCATCGAGCTTTGTCGCACAGCAAGATGTGAATTTTTAACATATTTAAAGCCCATTGAAGTATTAAATCGGTTTGGCTAAGGCGGTAGGGATACAAGATGCTCAAAAGTTATTACATCTGTGATCTGAGGATGAAGACACTTCGACATAAGAGCACTTTCGATTTCGCCTGGTATGTTATGATCTCTACTCTACATTATTTCGACACAATTCATCCTGACTCGAGCGTTAATTGAAAGACCCCGGAAAGCCCGGGCTCGATCGCTGGCCACTCCAGTCCTGTTTTGCCCAACTATTTTTTGAACCTCCTGGCATGGCATGGCAATTGCGAGCGAGTTTGCGAGTGAAGATAGAGGAGTAAAAAGAGAAAAACTGGCTCTATCCATCCATCGCATAATATTCTTCTTGCCCAAAGACAAGCTCCACGTAGAAGGGCGAGTAGGTAGTGTGGAGGGCTGCTGTTGAGAAATCCCATGACAGGCCAGGCACTGAACGAGGTACCTCACTCCATGCAGTAATGCTGCATGGGAGCTTATGACTCGGCTCTGGGCGGCCCAAGGAGAACAGGACTGACTGTGTACTCCACCGCACTCGTTTGACTGAAAAAAGGAGGCTGGTGGCTGAGACGCAGCACGCTCTCAACGCAGAGTGCTCCTCCGCCAGGCCTTAATCACCTCGGTCCGTCCAACTAGATCCCTTCTTTCGGAAACACGGCCCACGAACCCTCTCTGCCACCCAGAGCTTTCCTCCCGCGCTTTTCCCAGCCAGTTCCCATCTGGACCAGGGGGAGCGAAGGACTGGGGCGCAAATTCGGCGCGTCTCTCCGCGCGCCACGGCGCTCTAATATTGAGTCCATGTCTTGTATGCGGAGGAGTACGGACGGAGAGAGGACGAGTCAGAGTATTGAGCTTTCCACGTCCTTTTCCCCCCTTATCGCGGCCTATGTTCTATGCACCGTGCCTGCTTTTGTGTGCTGGCTTTGCTTTGTATGTAGCTGGCTCGCTCTCCTCGTAGGCCTAGTGGCTGAAGCGAAGCTCGATTTGGTTCGTTTCCACAATCCACAAGCCAGCGGAGCTGAGGAGCAAGCTTGTAGCATAGAGCATGAATAGGACCAGGCATGGAGCCGAGTTGCTGAGTCCCTCTGCCTCGACTAGGGAAAATATTACATTTATTTCGTCCCCTTTGCCTGACACGACCGACTGGATTCTCACAGACTCACAAGTTTTTTGGCAAACTCGAGTTTTGAAACTGAAACGGTGAACCACGGGCTTCGTCCCAGCTTCCCGCACCACGTACTTCAGGAATCCAAGCACCCGGCTCCAAGACTGACACGACCTGACCCCAACTAACTGCAGTGCCCACACGCCCAGCACCGAAGCGGACATTGGATAAGGTGAGTTTCTGGTGGGAGGGGATGGCATAGCTGCCTACAGACAGGCTACGGCGTAGTCTCTAGGCTGGCAGTGGCAGTAGTAGTGTAACGCTCATCAAGCTACTTCTGGCTTCAGCAATTTGGTGGCATGAATGAACTTACTGACTTGTCCTTGTGTATTGTGTGCAGGTACCCAACTTTAGTACTTCGAGCAATGGTTGAGTGTGACGGAACCCGATTCTTGTGACGAGCCTGGTTATGAATGGTGGACAATGATGGCCACGGCTCAGGCGGAGACGCCGAATCACTTGTACCCACAGGGGCCGCCGGACATGAACTCACAGCAGCAGCAACAGGCGGGAACGGCGGGTTATCCGCAGCAGCAAACACAACCGGGCTATGCCCAACAACCTCAGATGAGGTTTCCCGGTAAGAGCTCTCAGCTACATTCAAGATTTGACATTGATACCTGATGCCGTTGACATCTGACAGCATAGAGTAGAATGTCTAAGTGCACGTAGGGGCGTGTAGCTTAGTAACGAACATACGTAAGCATTCATTGTCCGCGTTCTGCTGTATTTTAGCCAAGTTCTTCCACGGTTTACGTTCAGAGTGGGTCACGCTGATCTTCAGGCAACTTAATACGTTCGTACAGTGAAGAACAACAATACAGATTATCCACGTACAGGATAGACGTCGGAACTGGGCTGGGTACTTGTTCTGATCTAGATCAGTCTTCAGTCTCTAGTCAATTAATTTAAAAATCACGCTGCGCTTTTTGCGTTATTCTTTCTCAGTTTACAATAACGTTTTCAACTCTAAAAAAAACAACAAAAACAACACAATGAGCGTTAGCAAGGAAAGGGACACGATTGTACTAATTTACAACGGATACGGCGGTCGTGTCATAATAGGTACGGTTTTATTGGCTATATTGAATCAGTTCAGCTCTTAATCTAGAAATTCTTCCATTGTCGCTGTTCAGTGTTCAGTTGCCCTTACTCACAGATTGTCAATTTGATTTTTCAGGAAAACCAGTTCCGACCAACGGTGGACCTCCACCAGGATCCGGTTTGAACCAAATTGGTGGCCCGCCGCCAGGACCCGGGCAGTACCCGCCGCCGCAAATGAGCGGTCCACCTGGTCAACATAACATGCGGGGCTACCACCAGGGCCCTCAACAGAACTCAATCGGCGGGCATGGTGGACCTCACCAACAACCTCCTACTGGACCAACTCCAACCCTCAACCAACTCCTTCAGTCCTCGGGCGGCGGGAGCGGTGGAGGCGGGCCTAATAGTGGCAGTGTTAGTGGCGGTGGTGCTAGTGGTGGTGCTGGACATCCCAGATATCCCCCAACGACTGGTTATGAACATTCAAACTCTTACGGGGGTCCTCCCCATCCTCTCAAGACTGAGCAACATCAACAATATCCTCCAGGAGCCGGAGGATGGCCTGCCGGCCCACCGCCACCCCAACAGAGCGATCGACAAGGGCCTCCACCGCCACAGGTCAACAACTATGGCCATCCGCCACCTCAGCACATCGTCGAGCAACAGCAGGCAATGTTTCGACAGGTAGGTCCAGAATTCTTTATTCTGCCACTTTGTTGTATTTCTTATGTCCATCGGTCATCCTTCGATATTCGGTCTCGTTTACAATCTGTTTGCCGGTATAACCATAAAATCATTTTTTAGGGAAGATTTTACTCCTTATTATAGTTTTCTACTCTTCATCCAATATCCGGTTCTTATTCACTCACTGTCAGCATGGACATAGAGTAATGAAATACAAAATAGTTTCACTAAGTACGCTGACAGCGAACTCGGATTTGATTAGGATTGGGATTTGGTATGGATTGAACGTTGAGCCAACTAAAATTATTTCGATTAAAATTGAGAATACATTATTAGAGCTTGAGGTATGGTAGCAAAGTGTGATAGGTCAGAATCAGAAATGAATGATGTAAAACAAAACCGTAGCTGAAGTGCTCAGGCTGATCTTGTCGGCAAAAAGTTGTTGATTTGATTGAATTGAAAATAAAAGGGAAAAGGAAAATAGACGCATGAAAAGCACGTGGAGTCATCCTTTTTGGTGCTCAAAAGATATAATAAAGTCCTTACTACTTGATATAGTTATAGTCGGAGTTGGAGTTGGACTCTATAGACTCTGTCTGTCCCTACTTATATAAAAGTGCATACATATATCAGTACACACCTAGCACGCTTCAATCTCTTTTTGGATGGATATCCCCTAATCTCAACTTCACATCACACGACTATTAGCTATTCCCCATTATGATGACTACTCTTGCTCTTGCTTATTCATTGACTGATTAACTAAACTTAGACCGCTTGTTTTATTCATAAGTCCGTCAACATGCTTCGATGTCCAATTACTATGTTAATTTCTCAATAGTATATAGGTACTCTTCATTTTCGTTCGTTTCGAAGCATTCAACTATTTGCCTCACTCAAACACCTTTCCAAACTCTCGAAATACTTACTTACGATATAAAACAAGAGATCCTTGGAGTTTGATATCTTTATTGGAAACACACATGTCGGGGTTCATTTAATCGGTGTTTTTATTTGTGCCTAAAATGAGATGAGGAAATAAAACATAAACAAAACACCGCACGATACGACCCTGACCCCCTCGCTGGTATTTTGACAAGTTGAAATTTACAATGACAATAGATTCTGTCGTTGTCCGCGTCCTTTGACTTCACTTGACGGGGTAGCTGAGCTGGTGCTGGTAGCGGTAGCCTCAAAGATTGAACACAGTTGTTTTGTTTTTACTTTCTTACCCGTATTTCGCATCCCAATCCCAATCCCACTCTGAATTTATAGATCACCTGGATGAGCATGAACGTAGAATGCATCTGCATCGAGTCGTGTGCCTTGTTATACATTCAATCTTGTATTCAGCATTCAGCATATGGGTAGCTTTGAATTTTGAATCAGCCAAACTTATTCGATATGAAGGAAATGCCTGACACTGACACCCTGGGGGCCTGATCTATCATCAACCGAGCTGCTTCTCAATTCTCACTCGTCAAAAGAGCGAAATTACTTTACATTTCAGGCGTTCTTCTACCTGTTTTCTAAACAACTCAAAAGTCTATTGTCCTTTACCGATATTGTGACTGTGCGTTGTCAAATATGTAGCGTCCCATATTTGTCGCCCGTTTTTCAAATCAAATTATGGTAAAGAATTTCCAAGCTTTTTTTTGTACAACAATTTATTATCTCTTCCACGCAATAACATTCGGTGTTTACATTTTACATACGGATAAAGAGATACGAGATTGCATTTCCAAGCTTTATTTGTTCCTCTATCTAAATTTTAAAATTTTTCGAGTAGACTCTTCCTCTTCCTCACCCATCGTAGCGATGTAGATGTTCTATCACATATATCATACACCTACCACTAATCGACTAATCCCAGTTCACCTCACCTGCTTTATTAGGCCTACGATAGGAGACAGTTCGTCTACAAGGGTTTCAGGATTAGGGTTGAAGTTGTAGGTGAATAAAAATTTGAGAACCGAACCAGGAGAGGGTCCTCAATGAGTAATGAGTTCCGGCGAGTAGAGTAAATTGTTTCGGATAGGGAAGACGGAAGGCTAGCTCAAAGATGAGTGGAGGAAGACTCTTCTTGACTGATGACTGGAGAGATCTTGACCTAGGCTAGGCTTAAGATTTTGATTCTGAATTCTCGGCACACGTAGGGATTACATAATATCTTCCTGGGAAGCTTGTCTCTCCGTCCTGGTGGATTGCATGATAAAAATAAAGTGATAAAGAGTTGAAAGGGAATTGAACGGTTGAGGGATAATAACATGTTTACTATAGTTGATAGTAGCTCGTAATGTATAGCTAGTAGAGATGATATAGGTATGTATAATTCATACACGTATTTAATGGTAATCGTGTTGGGCGCGAGCTCAAAAACACTAAACAAGTCAATCTGTTTACCGGCCGGCAACTGACAAGTCGGGAGAGAAAAATAAATGAAAATGTCCTTACAACTCAGAACCATGATTGTAGTTCCACTCCACTCCGGGTTTGTTTTGGGGTGTACGGGACGGGATATATCTCGTCTGATAAACTGGCCTGGCCTATATCCTGTTCCTATAGCCCATTATCTGGTGTGCCTTATTAAGCCCCCGTCCTTGATCAATGACTGAATGAGCTTGTTATTACTTTTTTTGTTTCCCTCATGGAATGCACGCACATGTAGTTTTTTTTTCAATTTAATTGGCGCAAATCTGAAGGAAGCCGGGAATTTCTGTTCGTTGGAAAGTGGCTGTATGCTCAAAGGTTGTGTTTATTGTAAGAATTGCAGAAGTGCATGGCTGAAGAAAAGATGAGTACTTAGTCGAAGAAGTGTTTTCTAAAAATAGCCTGACTCTATCAATAATCAATACTGCTTAACGCTAGAAATGGTGAACCCAACTCTAACTGAAGAGATGAATGGATGGCATTATAAAATGTCGTTGTGAGGATTTGCAAAAGTTATAGGTATACATATACACTATGTTGAAATGGGGAGAGACGTTGTGAATGAAGAAAGCATCAGATATAGGAGAAGGAAAGGAAAGTTAAGCGTGTTTCTGGATTCTAGACTAGTTGCCTCAATATTGGCTATAGGCTGTGGCTGTACTGGAGAGGTTTTCCGCTTCAAATGGAAAACGAGGGCAAGAGACACTTGGAAATAGTTGAGGAAGAAAATGTAAACTCCACGTGGGAATTTCCATGCTGCCTGGGCCACCGGTCTTTTTTCGAGCCTTACTTCTTTTGACTGACTCAATTCTATTCAATCCGCACCACACTTATACCCGGGACCAGGAACTCAAAACATTTATGCATGGAATACGGGAAGAAACCTTTGTTTTGAAGTTTTGTGGTTCCGCTTCTGATCTTGTACCTTGCTAATCCCGAATGTCTGTTCCAAATCACGTACTTACTGATAAAGGAGTAAGCAACATTTGCTTGCACTACCTACTAACAATCCCACAAAATGCAGAGCGGACTAGGTAATAGGTCATTGGTCATTCCTATGTCATACATCATACATCACACCTGCCTGTGCCGTTATTTAGTGTGCTGCCTAGGCACAAAGGTACTTTTCATTTTCATGTTCATTGTTCATGTTTTTAGGTTTTTGCAAATTTTGCGATACTGTACGTACAATGCCACAAGGAAACTTGAGTCTGAAGCTTAGGCTGTTGTTATGAGAAGTTTCAACTATCTTCTATGTATTTTACTTGTTATAAGTTTGGTGTATTGTCGGATACTTATTCAATTTCTATACCTGAAAAGCCTGCGTAAGTATTTGGCTTCAGATTTCTCGGAATCTCGATCCCAGCTTTTCTATTGTGCCGATATGATGTTTATTGTTGCCGTGGATTTGATAGCTGACAGACTAGACGTCGTAATACGTTAGCTAGCAGCCTTTCGGTTGATCTTACGTGGGTAGTTACAGTTAACAATTTGTTATACAATACTCATCTCCAGTGATATCGGATGCTCCGTGCCCCTTTGGAAAGTTGAGCGTTTTCTTTTGAAAGTACAAAGTACGCTTAGGTTGACAGATAATAATGGAGTCAAAGAAAGTGAAAAATCGGCTGCAATTGAAATTGGTTAGGTGAGGGTGAGGTAAGGTAGATAGTAGATAGGTACTTCGGTACTTACTACAAAATTTATGGATTGATAGACCGTGATGAGAAATTCCGGGTGACCGGTGTCCACAACCTATTAGGGTTTATTTGATATAGATATTTGATTTGAATTTATAAGGAGGAAATTGAGCGATTTGTTGCACTGAAAAGCTAACCAGCACCAAGGATTGCGTGTTTGTCTCAAGAGAAACGTTGATTAGTTTCTGATTGCATTTTTCTTTCCGTTTGACTGACTGACTACTGTGAGACAATTGGATTTCCTGGGAAACGTGTCTTACCGGTAAAAGTATTAAAGTGAAAGCCTACCGATCAGGATGCATTATAAGTAATATAATTTGAAATAGATGGATAATCTGTCTATTTACCGCCAGGCCAGCCCACCGATTTCCGAACCCGAAAATGTTATCAATGTCAATGAGTCAGGAGTTTTCGTTAGTGTGCTCATGCTATAAATATCAGTATGTATATCTGGTCTTGGTCTGTTTACTTGATCGATCACGGGTTCTATGCTTTATTCAGGGTAGGGTCTAGTCTAACTGATTTTGTAATTTTCATTAAAAATGGGTCTATGGGTTGGAGTTGATGTTAGATGGGAGCGTCGGGTCGGGAGTTAAATTTTCCTGGCTTGTCTGGTTCCTTATCGTACAATGATAATGATGGCAATGCAGTCATTGCGTGTGCATTTATCTGCATTTGGATTTAGTTGGGTATGGGAATCGAGATTGATGTGAAAGTAAGGAATCTAACTTCTCCTTCGAAGAAGAGTCAAGCTAAAAAGAATGAATAGAGATAGTTCAAATCCGAACCCGGCTCTAGGCACGAGCACGAGGAACTTAGAGAAACGAGGACTTGAGTAGAGTAGAGAGTATTTTTCACGACTTGTCAAAGGTAGAGCAGCAGCCTTACTACTGCTACTAAAAGCTAAAGTTTTTTCTCAGCTCTCAGCCGTGCGAATTATTTCCTGGAAACGGAAAAGGTACAGAAAAGAGAAACTGGCTTTCTTAGGTTTCCCAAAACTAAAGTTGGTTGTTTTCTCTTTTTTCTCACTTCAGGAACTCTAGTTT
>VNWX01001741.1:0-14188 GCA_009869905.1 Ceratophysella communis | reverse complement strand
AAATCTAGCTTACGACCAGTGAATGGTAAATTGGAGAAAGCAGGAGTCCACGATGAGGAAACACACGGAGATATATTTTGAAGTTCGGAGTTATGAATTAGATGATTAGCTAAAGTTGAAGGTAAAGTTGAATCAGCTGATGAAACCGTAGAGTGTAGAGGTGGTGGCTGCAATGATGTTGATGTTGGTGGAGGCGGTAAAGATGATGAGCATGTCTGGCATAGCCATTCGCAGTCAAAAAGAGTCCGGAATTCGATGCTAGTAATTTTGAGGCATAGACGATGAAAGTGCCCAGAGCACCTGATGCAAACAAGCGTCTGTGATGGATACTTCTTCTTGATAAGACATATTCTGCAAGCTGTGCGGTCCAATGGGCCAGGCATCCTCGTACCCCAGAGCTTACAACAGGAAAAAATGCATTTAGGTATCGGTATTTATAAGCATTAAGAACGATGACTTTCCTGTTCCGGAGCATTTTATTTTTCCATGCCCTGCTCGAGGCATACTCAGACAAGTGTGCGTTACATCTCACGCACACCAGAGCAAAGGCAGGTCGACGAATTGTAGAGAGCAGCGTCCAAAGCAAAGCTCCAGCAATGCCTCCTTCGAGTACAACAACCCCAGTCCAAAGAAGCCAGGAACGAGATAAGACCAGTGACGTCATATGCTGATAGGGCTTGCCGGCCAGGCAAACTGGCAGATGCAGGCAAACGAAGAAAACCGCCAAAATCCCCTCCAAAAACCCGCCGGGCAGAGTGATGAGTCACACCCTCGTGTGCACCTCGACAGGGGGCACAAAACAACCCGAATTTCGGAGATGCAGCGTCAAAATTGCGTCCACAAAAAATCAAAAAGGGCGGATCACAATCAAAAACGATGTCGTCTCCACAGTGGAAAAAATATGAAGAAAATAGCATTCACGTAAACGTAACTTTAGGTCTGTATCCATTCTCGTCCGCTGGAATCCAAAAAAAGGATTAGTATTTGCTACGGCTGTTGAATTGAAATTCATTTATTTTACACACATACCAATATATTCTTCATTAATGGTTCTTCCATCTGGAGTTTTATGACCATAGCCACCGGATACATCTAAGCCTCCTTCTGAATTAGGTTTTCCGGATTCTTGTACGGAAGTTCCGTCAGATAGTTCAAAAGCAAATTCGTAACCCTCAGGTCCTTTGTTATCGTTGCTTTCCTTTGTAATTGTGGCGTCCTGGGGTTTTGGTACAGCTTGAGCTATTGCCACAAGAATGGCTAAGACGATAATCTGTTTTGCAAAATCAACATTCGAATAAAAATAGCGTAACTCGACAAATGAAATTTATGAAGTAATGATTTTTTTTTAAAATTAGGTTAGGACATGCATTGTAAAATGGGCAAAAGTTGTGTTGTTATTAAAGGCTAGGTCCTCCAAAGCCCGGAGATACAAAAAATTCAGTAAATAAATAAATCAAATAACAAGTCAATTTTTAAAGGTAACTTTATAGTTGCACTTACGTGTTTCATCATTTTGAATTCACGAATTGTAGGAATTCCCAGATAATGTGATTTTAAAACTGCGGATATCACAATTAGAATAAATGAAATTGCCACTAACGCCTGTGCTTTTATAGGAATGGTTTAATCGTGTTGTTTATTTAAGGCTGTTTTTCAAATTATAATTATTAGGGATTTCTCATATGTGTACTGATAAACTAGTTCACGAAGTGTGGTGAAAAACGACAGTCAGCAGATTATTTCTAGTATTTTGTTTTAAAAATTAAAAATTTGAATTTAAGTTTTATAATAATTTTACTTTTAAATGAATGTAAAAACATGAATTTATCTTATGTGGAGAGCAATATTTCATGTTCACACAGTTTGGCAGCACACACTTTGCTAATAAGATATTCATTAGGTTAATTACATATGCTAACCGAAAATGATTCAAGGTGTATTTGAGGAAACTGTAGAGTAGAGACATTAGAAATGGGTCTATCTGACGAAAATCAAATTCATGAATCCGACTGGCGATAAGGTTTTTTTTAAATGTAAAATTAAAAGTTACTGGGAACTGGATTACTCTTGTGATTCCAGTTTTTCAATAATTTTTCAACAAGAAATACCCTGGTTTATTTAAGTAAATTTTCGTCAATGTGAGCGAATTTTTGGCAATCATTAAGAATTGGTAATAAGGCCTTAACTTACTAAGCAGTTGGCATAACTTATTAAATGTGTTCTTAATATAACTAGTTTTTCCAAGGTTCTATTTTCTTCTTATGTTTTCACAAAAGGAAGTGCTGCATGACAAGATAATTAGTCTTGAATCTGCGCGATGTTCCCAGAGAAAGAAGTTAGATTGGTTGACTTAGTGAAGGGAACATCGTCGAAAATAAATGTTGAGATTTAGCAGGAGATCTTAATTCTGTGAGGTTTGGTAAATTAAGGTGATTGATGGACATATTTATCAGAAATTATAAATATACGTATTTGAAGTGTGAAATTTGCGTTGAAGGAAATCAAGCCTTCAAAGCTTAATGATTATCTACGGTGAATCGTGTTTTGTAGGTTATTTTAAGGAAACCAGTGTCATTGTAGCGCCTGCATGCTTCTTCGTCAAATAAATAGTAAATTTCTGAGTTATATATAAGTATGCACATAAATGTAAATTAAAAATATTTTTATTCACTTTTTATTCTTCTTAACAATGTTTGGCTTACAAACAGCTCTATTGTGATTTAAAGCATACATATTTACTCTTTATCCGAAAATTCGATGCACCAGGTGGGGTGCACAAGGCCCAGCTCGCCAACAGAAAAGCTTAGGAGTCCTGTTATTCTGTCCCACTGTGGAACAGCATAAGTTTGTAATTGAGGAGTAATCAATGCATACATAGTGCATATTGGCAACTAAAACGTTACATTCACCTATGCATATGGTCTTAGAGCTCGTAACGTATTTATATTCGTATTCTACAAAGCAGAACTTCTTAAATGAGGTATATAGCAAAACCGGATTCTAGCATGAAATTTTAGATTTCGGGCTGTAAAAGTCGCACCTAAGGAGTTCTGGGAACATTCTGCGTAAATTGAATCCGAAAATGCTTGCACTCGTTTCAAAAGTGGTATTTCGATGAGTAACCACAAGAGATATGATTTGTGTTTGGTTTAAAGTGTTAGGTAAACTAAGTAGAGTATTTTTTACAAAGAAAGTAGGTTAGATTATACAAATAGTGCGTATTTTCGCAATCTCGAAATTTATGCAGTCATGTCAAAACCGTACAACGCTATGCAAATAAAAATATTTTCTTCTATTCTTTTTACCCGATTTCGCTACTTACATAACTAGCTAATAGTAGCATTCAAAATATTTAGAAAGCCTGATCTGATTGATGTAAGAATCAAGCCCGTTGTTTTTTAAAAATTGCTTATCCAAGTGCAGTAAATACACATTGCAAGCGGTATAAATACCTTGCAACCATCACATGATAACATTCTCAGTTTAAATATTCGTCTTAAAGAGGTTTAGTTCACTGAAAACTGACAACAATGCGTTTTTACTTTGTATCTACGCTCTGCCTTGCAGCAGTTCTCATCATCAGTTTCGGTAAGCGTCTCACACTTTTGATTTCAAAATTCCGATAAAAACATCATCAAATGTTTTTAATCATTAAAAATATCTTAAAGGATTTGACGAAACTTCGGCACAAGGTTGCAATGGTCGGCGATGCCAGAGACAATGCCGGGAGGATGGTCACGCCTGTGGAAAGTGCCACAATAGAGAATGTCAGTGCATGAATTATTGCGAATGCTGCCGAGATGACGATACGAGTTCAAATCGATTTGCAGACGTTGTGTCTGCCTAAGAAGTTTCCTAGTTGCGGTATAGAATGAAATGAGTTTACACATTTCCGAATAAAATATTGGCTATTTTTCTGGAAAAATAAAGTTATTCAATTTTGCGAAGTAATAATTTTATTTCTTGAAATCAGGAGTTCTTTAATGTGCTACACGAAGAATTTTTAAAATATTTTTACAGAAGCAACATAGCAAAAGTTCATGCTAAAAAACTGAAATTGTTTAAAAAAAAAGTTTTAAGTGAATTTTTTATTTATTCGATGCTTAAAGCCCCCTTCGGAACTCAGTCCATGGGGCCCGTAGAGAGTTACATTTTCAGCATGACTTACATTGTAAATTATTTTGCCATCATACCGTAGATAATATTTTTTACGTAAATTAGTGAGTCGCCTACTATGTTTAGCATTAATAGAGATGTGTGAAAATTCTGGAGCTTAGCTAAATAAGTCCTCTTGAGATAAAAAATGACTAAAATGACATTAGGTCCTAACGTTAACCAACAAGAAAGCCAAGAATGTGACCAAGTTCTGTAGCAATGTTAATTTAGCTTTGGCTTCCATATGATAGAAGCTGCCAACTTGGCATCGAATAAGCGGACATGAGACCAATGTTGTTCGAATCAGTTTCCGGCTATTCCTGTCTTGGAACTGATCGGCTTTCATTGAAAACATCGAATGAATCTGTGTTGACTGTTGAAAAAGAATGGACATCACGATTGAAATTGGAAGTAGTAAAGCTGTTCCAGCTACGAATCCTACAACCATAAACATCAACGACATAACTAGCAAGTCCTCTCGTAAACGAATGAGTGCGAATAGAGTAAAGACGACTCCAAGGCTAAGAAATAGTTTGATGAATGGTATCAAAATCCTTGAAAAAGCTGTATTGTAAAGTGTGTTCATCATGTAGAGTCCGTTGTACCTCCTGAAGCATTCCGTCGCCTGGATCACATCAAGGGGCTTGTTGGATTTCAAGACATTCAGGCTGTAATATGGCAGACTGCAGTGTTTTATGGTTACAAATAATAACAATAATTAAGTTCATATTCTTACCATGCTTTTTTCATCCAGAACATAAGAGTCACACAATAAAAATAGGGTACGAAAACACCCAAAGTAAAATTACGAAAGCAGTCCAGCACGGTAATTGCTTCCAAAAACGTAAAAAGCAGGAATGAGGCAAAACTGTATTTTCCTTGGAAAGTTGTGAAAATAACGAGATATGTCGAGTAGGTCTCATTTTTCGTAACAAGAATAACTAATAAGTAGAGTACGAAACCAATTAGCAGCGACGTGACGACCAATACTCCAAGCTTTTCACGCTTATTTGGGGGCAGAAATTGACAACTCAAAAGCTGCTCACCTGAAATATATAAAATAATTTGCACCATATAGAATAATACTATTATCATTTTAAAAAAATGCTGCTTGGACAAGTCCTAGCTACCACCTAGATCTAAAATAATTGCGGTCAAACGCAAGTCCACTGCTTGGTTATAGCTATAATTAAACATCTGTAAGCTGTACGTAAGCGTTCATAATATTTGGTGAATGGTTACTTACCCCAGGCTGAATTTACATGAAGCAATTGATTGATTAGTGACACGATCTCCCATTTATAGATGTAAGCATTGAGCTTGCACGCAACGTGTGCCGAGGCAAAAAGGAAAAATATTCCATTGAGTATTCCAGCATTTGGGTCTTTCTTTTCCAGTAAATCCGAAAACTGAAAAATACGGAAAAATAAGTTGCAAATGGCAAGTAGCCACAACAACAAACTTTTAATTTGTATTGCAGTTCGCTTAGGGGATGTGCCTATTTCCCCACCACTCCATACAAAAGGCATTGAGACTGGTCGGATACATGCAGCAAATATTTTATTCAAAGTTTGCATTTCTAATTTTGTCAACATTTTGAAATGAGCTCTAGCTCTTGGATTTTTAAACACTTTTATTTTGATATGAACTGCTACTAATATTGATAAATTTTATTTTAAAACTAAAACTAAATTTTTGGTTAAATTACTTAAATATCCTCAAGTAAACACCGCTACCTTGAAATGAGCTTCACTGAGGTCTTAATCGACGGGTATACGTCTTTAGGCTAGTAAACAGTAATTAAATATTCTTGCCACTTCATTTTTGAGCTAATAAACGGGTTAGGTGTAGAGTAAAGAAGCCACAATTTTACCGTAAATCGGTAAACAAAATATTTAATACACGTGTGATACGACACTTATAGAAATTATGGGACAAACAATTATTTTTTTCTTCGATCAAGTGACTAATACGCAAAATTTTAACTTAAGGACGAATTGAGTTAATGTATGTAGTTAAGTATGTTGTGCTGACGCTTTGTTTCTGTGCTGCCTTATTGGTACTCATTGTTCTTTTTGGCTGCCGTATTAATTTTGTAATTCTGGTAATCTGCTAAGTAAACAAAATATTGATCCAGTGTACAGGTTTTAAAAGTTTACCATCGATAACTTAATTTCATTGGTAAACTAATTATAGGAACTGCAGCGCACTAGCGCACTAGAACATTTAAAGAATAATGAAACGCAAGGTGTATGGTCACCTATTAGTTCGATTGCTATGCAGTGTTTAGTTGCTGAATCATACCAGTTTATTTTTAATGTTCCAAATCATCTAGGATTTTTATGTAAACAAAAACCGGCAATAAGACCAATATATGTATTTTACGCCAAAAAACAAAAATTTTAAAAACATTTTAGTTCAAACAATCAGGTGTGAACCGATTTCTATTTATTTTATGAACAATTTACTACAATATTTACACTCTCCTAGCTCGTGAATGCGATCGGAGTTTTAAAAGTTGCAAATCTATTTTTTTTTAATATTTATAATTCAACTCGAACAGATGTGTCTGGTTACCAAAAGCTAATATCTCTCTACTCAGATTTATAAAAGCAAATTTCAGCCAATCCAGAATACAGATATTTGTCATTTGAATTTTAATCAGAAAATAACCAAATAAGAGATATTTTCAAGTATAGTTTTAGTTCAAAGTTCGTTAAGCCCATTCAATTCCAAATCAATGGAAAACTTCTGTCTGGCAACCACATCCACAATCCGCAAGAATAAATGGCTAAAGCGTTAAAAATACACTCTCCACTAAATAAAACGGTCTCTTTAGATTCAATAGATCCCACATATCGCAACTAATTTATAGTAATTTAGCAAAAAATATAAGCTTTGTAGACCCTGACTTATGTTTTGCTAAAATGAGACCCATTTCCTTTTATCGTTTTCTTAACATAATGTAATCTTTTGAATTTATTTCTATTGGACGATCACATATCCTAAATTCAGGAAAATAGTACATTGTTGTTGGAGAAAAGCATTGCTATCTAGTACTCTGAGGTTGCTCCGCAGAAAACCAAATTGATTTAAACTACATAAATTACATCAAAATCAATTGAAACAAATTGATGTTCTAATTATGTAGTGCAATATAGGGTATATACTGATATTGCGTGCGACCCGGGGATCGCGTACATTTTTAACCTATATAGTTTACCTGCTATAAGTTCTTCGAATTTTTAAACTAGACTCGCGTGAAATTGTACTTTTGCTTGGGTTTCCAGTTTTGGTATGTATACTTTTCCACTTCAAGGTTAAACTAATTTATTATTGTCAGTTGGGTTGTTGGGTATGTTTACGTACATGTTTGCGTAGATATACTCACTTTCGCGTATTATATTTAGTTCAGTTGTACCTACGACCAGAAACCGACAGGACAGTAGTTATTCTTGTTTTGCCGTACACAGGCATAATACAAAGTTGCAAATCTGACACTATCTAACCTGAAATGAATTATGCTTTCTTTATTACTAACCAAGTGCTTCTATTTTTCGTCCTTGCTACAAATGGAGCCGGCCTTGTTGATTTTGGAGGGTTCAAATCTTGTCTTTTGTTATTTGGAATAGAATCCGCACGAATCGTTGTTCGAGGCAGTATCAATTCCAACTCCAGCGAATATACTCGTCGGAACTACCAATGGCTGATAAGAGACCCCCTAATTCATCCAAAGGCCTAATCCTAGTTGAAACTGAACAAGAAATCGTGAATATAATCAAGTGTGGTCGTACATACAACGCCCGTATCGTTCCTAAATCTGGCGGTCATTCTTACGAGAAGTATTCTTATGGAGACGAAAATTCAATAATTGTCGACCTTCGTCTGATGACAACGGTGGACATAAATCGAACAACGATGACGGCGGTAGTTGGTCCAGGAACACTGCTGGGTCCGCTTCACTGGCAGCTTTGGGAAGCTGGTCGAGGAATGGTGCCCTGAGGGACTTTTCCTTCAGTAGGCATTTCTGGACTGGCGACAGGGGGTGGACATGGAGCTTTCACAAGGAAATACGAGTTGACAATTTATCATATCCTGGAGATAAACATCGTTACAGCAGACGGAATCTTAAGAACTCTGAACAAGGATACGGATTCTGATCTGTTTTGGGCTCTGCGTGGAGGCAAGCCTCACTAATAAAATATTCAGGGATTTTAGCTGTGATAAAACCGTCATTTCGTTTTTCACAGGTGGCGGAAGTTCTTTCGGAATAATTACAAAGTTCATTCTAAACGTGCATAATGCTCCGCGTCGAGTTTTTGAAGGGAAGATTTCGTTCAACACGAGTCAATTCGAACAAGTTTGTCTAATTTGGCAAGAACTGGCGATTTCTGTCCCCAGAAAAGTTATGACCCTCATGACCATCAATCCTCGACAGAAAAGAACTTGAAAGTAAAATGCTTGTCTCTTCTGGTGAAGAAATTGTATTTCGGACGATTCTAAGAAGCAGGAAAATATTCTGCATGACAATGCTAACTTAATCTGTGCCACGAATTATGAAACACAAAATTAGAGAAAGTTTTTGCAAAACCAAACTTAAATTAACGACGGTGCAGGTGGCGGCTAGAAATTGTGAATATTCGAACGTGTATGAGAACATATTCAAGTATTATTTCAACTGCGTAGTTTAGTTGGTATAAACAATTAGAAAGCAGGTTTAGTTTAAGTATTTGATTTCAATTTTTTTAGCATTATTCAGACAGCGCTTTGATACGGCTGGGCTGCAAATGTCCACTAAGACGTACATCAGAAAAGTCTGAAGATTTGCCCAGCTTCTTGCGTGTTTTAATAGCTCCTATCTATTTCGGGCCTGCCTAATTTAATTAATTTTTCGTGTTTATTGACTCTCGCTGAACATATTTTAGAACTTGTAATCTGGCATAATTCTGCATTTATAATTTTTATTCTATTTTTTCAAAAACCTCAGCCCCAAATCCACATGTGTTTAGCTCTCAATATGTTTTAATCGAATGAATTCTGTGAAAATTCGCAAAGAAATATGAGAAAGCCTAATTCATTTTTAAAGCTGTGACGGCTGGACGCCTTTCAAGTCAAATACTTACTAGCTTCTTTAAAAATTGACTGTTTTTAAGTGAACAAGTCGGCAAAATAAGTGATTTTTAAAGAGTCGTCACTTATACGTTGCTTTATTTATACAAACTGGTTTCCGGCAAGAGTTCAGAAATACTAGAATAGGTACGTGGTAAGTAGCTAGAATTTATTATTATACACTAGCAGAAGCCCGTCCTATGGACGGTAGTTAGTTGATTACCCGTTCTACAGGGAATCTTTTTAGGAATCAGTCGTCCTTTACTCAAACTCCTATTCTTTATACTCACCACCGTCTTCAACTAAATGCCAGTCACCCCTTCTTTAACTCAACACCCATATTTTAGTCCAATCCCCCGTCCGTAACGCATTCCCCCTTCTTTAGCTCACTACCTTTCCTTAACTCATCACTCTTACTCTTATTGTCCCGCCCGTTCTTGGCTTAATCCCCTTTTCACCTCAATCTCCCCTTACTAAACTCATCCCTCATCCTTAGCTCAGTCTGATTTTCGTTACTTTGAATTCCCGACATGAATCATTCTGGCCATTCACGTTTTCTTACATTTTTGAAGTAAGGGTTTGTTATATTTAAATGGGCAATACGGCGTTAAATTCCTGAGGTGAATCCAAAGCTTTTGATATGTAATACCAAATTTTATTTCTTGGACAATTTTTAGGTTTTTGGGCCGTATTGGGGGTGGTCAAAATATTTAGGTGAAAATTTTTTCATTATCTACGAGGCATGGGGCTCAGACGAACAGCTTGACGTAGCAAACTCTTTTCTACCTCTACCCACCGTCTAGTTATACGAACGTATACGGACGGACTGACGGAGGAGGGGCACTCCAAGTTAAATAATAGAGACACACTCTGTGACCATTAGAACGCGAAAGGATTTTTGCACTTGATAACCGACAGTGCTGAATATTTATTACTGCGTGCAAGCAAATAGTTGTACTTATTTCTGAGCAGTCTGCTTTAGTTTAGCTGTAAGAGTCGAACGGCCCTAAAGTTCTTAAAATGCTATCAAAGCGAACAATTCGATTAATTGAAAAACTTGTGCTCGTAGGATCCAGCTCAGGACTTTTCCCTTACAACTGGGATAGGACTAATCATCAATTACGGCTCAAGACCAGTCGTAGATATAATCCTGATCTGCTGGCAAAATTATTTTCAGTTTTATTTGTCACAGGCTTGATACCATATCTCTATCTCACAACGGTTTTGTACAACATCTTTGTCCATGTCACTGATATTCCAGAAAAATTATTGGGTATTTTGATTGTTTCCATAGTATGCACTCATATATCCACGTTCGTCTTGTTCATTGTGTTTGGGAAGGAAGCGATTCAGTTGAGCAACGCTATAATACACCTGGGTATTGAGCTGGGTAAGCTACTATGGATTTTTTCTTAAATAATTTTATTCAAATGTTCAATAGGCACTGCAAATATTGTAAGCACCGGCAATAAACTTCTGCTTTTCAAATTTCAGATCATTATTACAAAATACAGCAAGTAAACAGCGACGGCGTTGATAAGTTTGCAGTCGCGCTACTGCTTGTGTTAAGCTACTTTGTACTGGTAGCGCCCGTGATGCCTTTTACTTTATTCGATCAGTTTCCAAATCTGTTTTCTAGTTTAAAATTTAGGTATATTTGGCTGGACGTGAGTTTTGCAGCCTTTTCTGGATTGTGTGCGTTTAATTTAGCCCTGATGTTGGGGATGGATGCAATTATTGGGCTAATCTATATTAAATCTTACATAATGTGGACTACAAAGGCAGCGTAAGTATGAGCCTGGCATGAAAGTTTAAGACGGTCTTATTATCAAACCAAAACACAGATCACATTTAAACAATTTGACACTCCGCATTTATGACTCAAATTCATTTTTTTGTCAAGGTGGAGACCAAGAATGAGCAAAACGCGAAGGCAAAGTCGATAAAACATTTCAGAACTCTGCAATTAATATACTTCCGTGGATGGAGCATGATAGATGTCATTTTCCCCTCATTATTTTTAGGTGGACAAATTTTAATATGGACTCTTCTCTTCACAATTATTAAATTTCGTGCGAAAATGGAACTTTTTCTGCAATTAGGACTTATGTTCGGGTTTCTTATAGTGGCCTATGCCCTAAGCCAGCTTCTTAACAATTCTAACGCTGTCCATTCGGCAAATGTCAATTACGCCCTCTCGATTTTGAAGCAGCGGAGTCTGACATGTTTTGAGCGATGTTTAGGGCGAGCATTTCCTGTGTGCCCGGTTCGCATTCGCTATGTTTGCACATTGACCAGAGAAACCCTTCTGTTACTGATTGACACAGTGGTTTACAATGTGATAAGTCTGTTATTAGCGTTTCCTTAATTGAACTCCACTTACAGTTTTAAAAAAACTCCAAACATTATCGAAGCGAAGTAAAGATGATAAAAAGAAACAGTAGAAATATCAAGCCTTTTTTGTCAGGGACCTCTTGCACTGCAGTATAAATACTAAATAAGGTAGTCGCCAGTTGCATGCAACCTTTGGCTTGCACAGCGAAGCACTACTGTCCTGTAGGAAGTCGGAACTAGGCAGGAGGAGGTAGTCACTTCTATGTACAGGGTCGTTCATAATGTTTGCCCCTCCCCCTAGGCTACATTTGCAAAACGGGTACCCCGACATATTATATACCAAATTAAAGCTTGGCTTATTTCTGATCTTATGGTCAAATAATATTTTGGATTTTGTGCAACGCGACCGCTGCATAGCGGGAGAGCGAGAAAGCGAGCCGCCCCGCCGCTCCTTCCTCCATCGCCTGCTGCCATGAAACCAGCTTTACTCCTTCATTATCACACCAGCGTAGTCAGGCCGCGCGCAGCGGCTCGCTTCCGTTTCAGTGTTCTATTGTCTCTAAAATGCTTTATATTATATAAAACTTGACGTTGTTTGATTTAACCTGACAGCATTAAGAAATTTGACGTACTTTTGAGCGGGTTTACTGCATTGTGCCCCTTGCAGCGTCATTAAAGCTCAAAAATCGGTAATTTTTCTTGTATGCGCTATAGCGGTGACGGTTTTTAAAAAATCCAAAATATTATTTGACCCTGAGATCAGAAATGAGCCAAGCTTTAATTTGGTGTATAATATGTGGGGGTACCCATTTTGCAGATATGGCCTGGGGGGAGGGGCAAACATTATGAACGACCCTGTATATCAATATTGAGTATTATATTTAATTCGAACTGTTTTTATTATTTCCCTGATTTAAATTTATAAGCAAATTAATTTGCAAATTATTAGGGCAACAATTGTTAAATTTATTAGCCTATATCGTAGTCCTTAGTGTTGTCGGACGGTTTGGGAATCAACGTGTTAGATTTAATTGTACTAATTGTACGCTAATTGAACTAATTGTTGCTTTGTGTGATATTAATAGTAGAATATAGCTGATTTTTTTTTTACTTTTTGAAATCCCGGCATGTTTCTGATATGTTCCTGATAATATTAGAATTTCAATACGTAAACAGTTAACATGTGTGGAAATAACGCAAAGTAATACTTTTATATGGACTTACTTTTGCTTCTTTCATGCTTGCATTTTGCGTCGTATGTTGCTATCGTAAAGCAACAACGTCAATTTTCGTCGTGTTTACATAGAGCTGCATTTATGCCAGCTTTTTTAAATTTTCATTGCGCGTCCAATACATGCACAATTTTGCTACAACTGCGCTACTAAACACTACAAGTTTCTGCATTGGGCTTGTTCAATGTTTAAAGGTTATTACACCTGCTGTCGCTACGGACAGACAGACAGACGGACAGACAGACAAGCCATCCCAGTAGACCTTCTGGTCAAAAAACGCAGCTAATTTATTAAGGCATTACGTATATAATTTATAACTGTCTGAAATAATGCGTGGAGAATAAAAGTTGCTTGGATGACAAATTATTTTTTACCTTTACTTTAAATGACGTGACGTAAATTGCTTGCAGTAGTCAGGGCTGACCATCTATAGACAGTTTAAATGTAGCATTTATGTAAATGACTGAAATGAAGGTGTGTGTCAAGTTATACATTTTAGTTTTATATGCCTTGTATATAGCAATGAAAATCTACGCAAATCTGGTATTGCATACATATTTTACAAACCAGTCTTTGACTATAGAATGGCATTGAGTTTTCATTTTGATATTCGATTTCTTAAAATCACTTCAGCTCTGGAGGCCGTGGATTACGAACCAACTTTTGACATCCCAAGAAACAATTCAAGGACAAGTATTTATTCAATTATCTTTTTTTTTGCACAATCCAGAAATTATGGACCTTATTCACGTTAAAGATATTATTATCTCCGGTCCAGGATATATTAATTTAAATCCAGGGAGATCGGTTGGGACTGTTCCGGTGATAATAAACCTAACCATTTATACGGACTTCAGTGAGACTGGAAACTTGGATGACCTGAGCAAATCCATCGACTATGTTCGTGTTACGAATTCAATTCGGAGTCTTGCTGAGGATCATACCAAAGTTTGGAAATCCTTCGAAGGCTTGGCACAGCAAATCAGTCGAATGGTCATTTTTCAGTTCGGCGCAAAGAAGGTCTGCGTTACCGTTCAGCAGACTCGAGCATTTTTTAACGTTTCCTCCCTCAGCATTCAAACAACCAGAACAGCTGCAGACTTCTTGAAACACAACACTGAGGCTTTGGTACAACTTCCAGATGACATATTAAAAATTGGCAAGCTTGAAGTTTCAACAATTATCGGAGTGGAACCAGACGAGCGAGAAAATATTCAGGCACTTGTAACCAATATAGAAATATATCCTTGCATTCAACGCAATCTCCCAAGTTCAAAGCAGTTTCAAAAGGTCGTTCGCAAGTTTTCTGAGCATATCAAATTATCTGCCTATGGAACCGTAGAAGCATTTGTAAACTC
>VNWX01001740.1:0-14191 GCA_009869905.1 Ceratophysella communis | reverse complement strand
GCTGGATGCTGTGTTTTTTCCTTGACCTGACGACGACGCAAGGCAACCTCAACACAATTTTTAAGAATTAGATTTCAAAACCAAACGATAACGAACTGCGAACAGCCAAGCTGCAGCTGTGCAATTGGTAAGTTCACGGACATAAATAATACACAATTACGCACCCATTTTAAAAAAAATTATCCGTTTACGTATGCAGTTGTAGACTTTCTGTCAACTACTTTACTCAAATTGCTTCAAAAACGACTGAATTTATGAGCTTGGAATTGGAATATTATGCTTTTGTCGTAAATTTATGTAGAATCCCCATCAGGCATCATGTAATGACCGAATATTATTATATTTCTTGACGAAAAGGAATCCATCATGGCGGCAACTGCTCCTTCTGACGAAGCTCCAGTTCCAGAAGATCGTCACAGACGTCGATGCCAACTCGTAAATGTTTTGCTTCAAGAATTAAATAATTGGGAGGAAGAAGAGCGATGTATAGAAAAATACCATTCAATGGTTCGCCTAAGCCAATCTAACACTAATAATACGATTAGCACTTTCATAGAAGCAATCGTTGACAGCAATGAAAGTCGGAAGCTTCAAACGGACGACTCCCAGCCACCTATCATCGTAAAATTACCGAAAGGAAGTTCCATCAGTCGGATTAGTGCCGGATACAAACAAAAGAAAACTTTATCTGCGGTTACGCAGAAAATTTCTGCAAGCTTAAAGCATGCTAAAAGTTCTACCACTAGTAGTGCTCGAAGATTCCGGCGATACTCAAAAGCTAAAAAACAAGCAGCTGTCAAGGCCACCAGCATTAATACTCCTCGTCATAATCCCGACTCCACGTTAGATATTAGAAATGGCGCTGCAACAGCCGAACTACTGGAACGGGAGGAGTCCAATATGCCCCAGGCCAAGATTGATGAAGCCCTGGTCGTGACCAACATTGCCATTGAAGGCCCACCTGAATCTGCTGTTCCATTTCATTCACGCAATTGCGAGCGTGATGCCGATTTAGCTTCAACAGCAGCCAGTGCTGATAATCAAGGATTTGATCAAAATGAACATGAAATTATCACCTATCAACTTCAACACGAGTCAATTAAAGTTAAGCTGAAAACCGGGGAGGAAATATACTACCTTGCCATGAGTAGCGATGGAAGGGATGAACCCGAACAATGTACTTAAATGATACAACATATAAAAGTGAAGTATTCAGTATTATTAAAAAGTACTATAATTACGCTAGAATATACGACTAAGAAAAGATGAAATATCACAAATCACAAAACATTTGAAGCCATAACAAAAATAAAAGTACTTTTCTGTGTATATCGGATTTCTAACAAGGCTCAACGCTTGGCAAGGTCTAGCTCGACATTTCGTTTTTTAAGGATTCGCTGAGATCACGTAATATGCTGTTTCGTTCGCGCATTGTTTCTATTGTTTCTTCGTGGAACTTTACCATTAAGGCCAATACGCGTTCATTTTGTTCTTTAGTAATTGCTATAAACTGCTCTGTCAAGGACTCCTGGGCTTCATTGGACCTTTGTCGACTATTTAACTTCCGCTTTCTATTAGATGTGGGAATTTGGAATTGGGTGGACGGAGTGGTTCCTGCTGTATGATTCTCTGTTGATAGGTGCACGGTGAACACTTCATCTTGTCCTTCACCTTCCGGAGCTTCAGACAGGATCTGAGCCTGATCTTGATCTTCAGACGTACCAACCATTGGCTGAGATGTAATTTCGATGTCCTCGGCTTCTCGAATATAATCTGAATCAATTACTTCTGATGCGATGAAGTTAGCTAGCTCGTTGTTCGCACTTCCACCTCCTTGGTCCTGTTCAGCTTGCTGTTGCTCGGAGTCGGACTCATGATTTATCGGCTCATCGGATTCAGTTATGCTTGAGGTAGGCAAAAGAGTAATAGAATCAGAATTTGTAGAGTAATGCTCTGGATTTACGCTTGAAGTACTGACTGTTCTTATACGAATAGTTGGCTCATCTTCTTCATGCAAGGATTCCAGGGGATTCATCTGTATATCACCCAAAACTGACATGATTGACGTCGATTCGGGTAAGTACTTTGCACTAGGATGTGAAAATATCTTCCACATAGCATCGTAAGACGACCAACGAACTCGTTTTTGTTCATTCTTAGATTCAATAATAGTTTTAAATGTCCGGATCATGTTGCTCCATTTCTTGCGACAGTCTTCTGGACCCCATAGATAATTATCCACATTGAGGGCATGTGCAATATCTGTCCAGACATCTTTCTTTTTCCGCCTTTGGTTATGGAATTCGTCTATATTGTATCTCATGAGAGCTAACAGGAGACTTGTGTCAGTGTCACCCCACTGTCGTCCTGAAATGATGATGTTAATTAAATCTCAGTTAAGTTTTAGTTAAACACATACTGAAACTAGTGAAACATGGGTAAAAATAATGCGCGCACACTCAAGATGACGGTCAGTTCTGAGAAGGAAAATACAATATGAAAATCGCGTTAAAATACCTTGTTCCTCCTGATCGGGTCGCAGTGTGAGTACAATGGTCTTGCCCCTCCGAACATAGTTGTCAACGTTGAATGCCTCCATGATTCTAAGTTCTACGAGCCCAACGATAAACAGCTGCTAAATAATAACAGCTGACTAGTTGACTACGCACATGTCGAAGTAGACTCCTATTTCCACTGTATAAATGGCAACTGAACTGAGCAGATCAGATAAAGGAAAAGTAAAATGAAAACTACGATTTGACTTGGCGTGCTTGTGGTGTGAGGTGTAGTAATTGGCGAACCTTGAAGAATTATATTGACGAATAACGAATACGGTCAAGTCAACCGTTTGACAGTGCTCTGATGACAGGTCACGGCACGTGCCACGCAATTTTCGATGCTCGACACTCGACCTCGACACTCGAGTTGAAACTTTACTGAGACGAGATTTTACTAAAACTCGTTCCCGCTTTTTCTCTCATGTGATGATCTTCAAGCGTCTTTCCTTATCACAATCTCAAAAATAAAAAATACTTGAGAATTAGAATTTGGTATATAATTCGGCATTCGAAAACTAATTGATCCACTGGATCGAGTAGGCTTAGATAATAACAAGTTTAGATTTGGATTCAGTTTCGTGCTGTACTGAGCTGACGGAATTTTTTCTCTTGGGTGGCGAATGTTTTTAAACTATTTAATATAAAGATTTTCCGGTTTTAATGACGGTAAAACTTGAACACAAGACACATCAAATAGCAAATCAAAAAATTTAAGGTATTGTATCATGTTTGTGAATTGGTTTAAAGTCATTTCATTTATTGCCATTTCAAGCTCTGAGAAGTGAGTTTGCGACTCAAACATAATATGCAAAGAGCCACGATTTAGATTGGATTTACTATCAAGCATCGTCAAAAGTAACATCTTCTATTTCTATCTTAACTTTCTAAACTACCTACGGTTTTTGATTATTTACGTTTTTCTTGGCATATTTATTGAAACTCGTAACTTATTTTGCCAGCGACAACGGAAAGCAGTATAATTGTAAAATTTACAACATCTGTAGAGCTACTTTGATTTGATTTCAAGTGAGTAATAGGAAATGTATAACCTCGTGTTTCTTATTAAAGTTCAATTAACTACCGCCTTTTACCTTGAGTCCAGCATTAGTATGATCCTTACATAATGAAAATAGAAAATCCAGCATTGTCAACTATGGATGATGGGCAAATCAAGTAGGTAATAAAAAGTGTTATGTATTTCATTAAAATTAAGCAAACGGTCATTCCACGTAAAGTTTGTATTGACTTTTGGTTTACTTATTAGGAACTGTATCCAGCAAATCCGCAAAAGTTACATTATTTTTTATGAAGGTTAATTCAAGGGTCTAGAGTTTCTATTTTAAACATTTTTTGTTGTTTAAATTATCGAGATGGGAATCAAAATATTTATTAAAATTTCTATAAATGCCAAATGTCACAGTTTTCTCCTGCCATTAAATACGTTATTAAGTTTGATAAGCTTGATTTACAAGGTTCAGCACTAGACTCATACAGCGTTTCAGAAATGCTGAAATATTTAAATAACGTTGTCCTTTTATTAACCTTAAACTCTTTTCGGTTGTAGAATAAAACCATCAACAACATAAGTTTTAAAATTTGCAATAGTGCAATTATGAATTTCTTTTTACCGACTCTCCTTTTAGATGGATGGAAATGGACTTTATGTTTTATTCATAGTACTTGTGAATAAAATAGTGATGTACCTAGTGCTTTCCTAAAGTAGTTAGCTAAACATAGAAATCCACGGCCATTGCGCTGCTAGTATAGCACCGGTTCACGACTCACGATCATCGATCACAAGCTGGTTAAAGACACGCGGTGGGCAGAAATTTGAACCTCAAAGGCCCTTGTCTTAAAAATTAAATAAATCTGAAGACAATAAAAATGTTCTTAAGTCCAAGGCTACTTCAATTGATAGAATGGGGTCTGAGCTACGCTTATTTCCTGAAAGTTATACCTTTTAAATTAACGAAAGGACAGATTTTGAGCCTGAGCGTAACTCGGTCAACGATTAGCTTAGGTGCCTGGTATTTCATCAGTTTATTTTACCAAGTACATGAAATATTTGTGTTAGTGCGTCTTTGGCAGTCCATTACCTACGACTACCAGTCGATTCCTTACCATGCACTTCAAATCGCATATATTTTAGCCAGCACTATTCCAACCGTTTTCATGATTCTTCATTTTAACTTACGGGATGAGGTTATTGTATTTTACAATGCATATATGAATTGGTTTTTATATGTTGAAGGTATTCTTGCTAAAATTTAATATTTAAAAGTTTGAAATCGTCGTCCAGTACTATTTCGGAATATAATATTATTATTTTGCTCACCTTTTTCCAGATAAGTACACAAAACGTGGAAAACGACCACCGCACATCCTCTTATGCGAAGCCGTACTGGGGACATCAATAATCCTCTCATTTTCGAATCCAGTTTTGTTTCAGTTGTTGCACATCTTTGACCCCAACAACAAGCTTCGTCTTACTTCTTTGATTTGGAGCGTAACTGAATCCAGTTCATATTTTACGAGGTATTTATTGAGTCTGCCAACCCTTTTCATTGCGGTTTATGGCTGGGCAGAAATTCTTGCTTGCGTCTGCTTATACGTGCCGTATTTGTATTTGACGAAATTCGTCTCTTCAGAGCTTAGGTAATAACTAAAGGACTACGATTTAATCAGTAATCCAAAATCTAACCTATTTTAATTTCTTATTTATTTCGCACAGGTTGAGACCAGTCAGCGAGTTCACGTCAGACGATTTCCGACAAGCGTCCGTTGTTATTCTGATAAGTAGATGTCTAAGCATTTTGGATATCTTATTCAACAACCTCGCAAAATACTACTTTTTCCTCGTGATTAACAATTTAGTTATAGTCCTCGTAATAATTTCAAATTCTATTTTAGTCCGATTCAAGACAGATATGAATTTTATCCTACTGCTTCCAACTCTAACATTGGGTCTATTTGCCAATATTTTTGAAATTCTTCTGAATATCGTAATCGGAAAATACAATGAAGCCTCGAAACGGTCTTTGGCGTCTTGGAAGCGAGCAATGATTTTTAATTCCTTAGAAAGAAATATTACTTCAAAATATATAAAATCTTGTAAACCACTGGCTTTACATATGGGTGGACTTGGAAGCTATGGTCGTTATGCGTGTCCGCGAATGGTAGGAAAACTGATTTCATACACTGTGAAATTGTTGATTCTTACTAAAAGATATGAATGTTAATTTACGGAGTGCATGAAAAAATATGGCTCTTGGTGGAGTTTGGGAACCTCATTTAGCTCTTGAAAAACTCTTAAACATGATTTATTGTAATAAAAAACAATAAATGAATCGATTTACCAAAAACAATGGTGCAATTGAACCGGAAACTGCATCTTAGCTGTTTATGGACTTTATTTCAATGGCTTGTGTGTGAGCTCTGAAGTACTGAACTTAAAAATTGGTTGTCAATGCGATACTATGATGCTTCAAACCGCAAACAAACGACACAGCCGAGTTTAAGTTAAAATCAGAAAGTTTTGATAACTGTCCTGTATTTCGACCTGCGACCAAACTTTGTCAGACAAAATACGTTTTACCAACTGGAACGACTTATTGATACTTCAAAATGGATTTCTGTTCGTTCTTGGCACACCTAAAATGGAAACCATTGTGGAGCAACTTCCCTGCAGTAGCGCTTCAATCGCTAAAAGTTTCTGCTTGTATGGCTTACATGGTGACGGTTGCTGCTCTGGTTCCCGACGTCATGAAGGAATGTCAGGAATACAGCATGCTTCCAATCATCATCGCTGTAGTACTGGCTTTTGTATTTGCCAAATATATGGAATCTGAATTATATGAACCAACACCTCCTGGACCAGTTGATATTGATCCCTCGACGTGGATGATTCTCTGGATTGGTTTGAGCGAGCTGGGTATTTCATGCTTCCAAGTCTTCGTCTTCGGTCCAATTTGCTACATCCTCGTTATCTTTCTGGAATGCTTGGCAAGTAATGTGGCTGCCTACTTCGCGCTTTGCATCTTATGCTACCCGTTGTCGTTCTTCATTTGTGCAACGATCAAAACCTGCGTCTTTCATGGCTTTTTATCTCCGAGATACTTGTTCTAAATGAAATGTGATGATAAATATGGTCTCCGCTTGCCACTGATATGATAATATTCTAAAAAAATTTATAAGTCGAAATGTAAAATATGCCGTCCTAATCATGATATATGCATTCAATATTGTATTATCTTTGAAATAATAAAATGTAATTTAATATTTCCGAAATCCGAATCCATGATAAATTTTTGTAATTGTATTTGTTTTATTTCAAAGTGTTTCAATTCTCTAGCATAATCTCCAATAACAAATCAGTACGTTATAAATTTTGCAGGAAGCATTTCTAATTGTAAAGCCTAGATAAAATCTAAAGCACTTTTTAATACTTTAAATGATTTTAAAATATGTAGAGCAGTTACGTTACGAGTAATCAGATATTGCACACTCATTATCAGTCAGTTTACGGTTTGTTCAACCGCTGGTCGTACAGTTAAATACGTGCTGTGTAATAATTCTAACCTAAAATTAACTATCTTAGCTATATTTACGCCTAATATTTACAGTAAACTTTTACAGGTGCAAGTATCAACACATAATAAAGTACATTATTTGAGACTCTGGAAGGTCCGTATAATTTATAAATGTATGGAAAATGAAAATAAATTTCCCAAAAAGAAAAATTTAATATTAAAGCCGTAAGCTTTCAGACTTCATGTAAACATTAGAACAATACGTGTGTTTTGGCACAGACGCTGTAAATCTATCAACTAATAGCCTCTTCCTTTACTTTCATGACACGGTCAGTACATTATAAAAATTATAATGTGACTCGGTGTTTTTAAGAGTTACTTGAACTAAGATTAAAATTCTAAATAGTGTCTAAGAAATTCTCTAAAGAAAGGCTACAGATAAAAAAAAGTTGAAGAAATGGATCTAAAGTTAGCTAAATGTATTTGAAAAGCACTGGTATGAACAGTACGATATGTGTGATAAATATAAAAATAATTTTATGACCAGGCACAACATCAAGGGCTACAAGAATAATTCGTTGCTTTCAAATTTTTATATTAAAAATACCAAGTTTTTGGAATTTAGCTCTTAACATTCACAATATATTTTACAGCTTAATTACTGTGTTAACACAATTAAACATAATTGCTAATTAACATTATTTTACGCATGCAGATCCATATAAATGCTTCTATAATCCTACTTAAAATTAAGTTAACATAATCATATAAATAGTAAATATTAAAAATACATTTTATCGTCATGATTGACTATACCGGGCCCAGACCAGAAACTTTCCCACAAACCGTTTTCTTTGATACTGATTCAATGCGTGTTGCCAACTCCTCAACTCTGTTGTTCCATATCCTCCGCGTACCTCCCCTGAGGTCAGCAGTCTTCGCCGTTGGTGATCTCGAGTGGACTAACTGCACCCACACGAGTCAACGATCATTTCGTTGTAGTTCTTGAGGACGATCTTTTCCTCAGCGTCCGCGTAAAGCAGGGATAAAGATGAGTATTTTGGTTGGAACGCAGCAGGGTGGTGGTACTTGCTGCGGGTTCATCGAGTTGACTAAGGCTTGAATCACGGCGTGATTCGTGGCATTCAGGTGCTCCGCCATTGGAAACGGACACTCACCCGAACAGTGATACGCATGATAACCTATCGAAAACAAAAGAGAAAATAAAATTAGTAAAATCGTAAATTTGCTTTCACCAAAATGTACGTTTTCAGACTTGGAAAGCATGTGGTCCTGGCCAATGGTATGGCCGTTTCGTTTAGATACTTACCCGGTGGAGCAACGATCCAGTCATTCCAGCCGACATCAGTGAAGTCAACAAACATGGTGTGTTTTGCGCAGAGATTCCGTTTTCGGTTCTTATTTTTATGCTTTCTATTTCTTGTTGTTCCGCCGCTCCTGCACGGCAGCTCGATAGTGTCGAGAAAGAGTTTTGGCATCACGCGTCTTCCTCTTATGAACACCGTCGTCAGAGTAAGTGAATAATGTCGGGCTGCAGAAAACAGAAAAAAAGACAAGATTAGACACCAATCAGGTTCAGGTAATGGTTAACTGCTCTGAACCGGCTCCTATTTTTGCACAAGCCACAAGCAGTAAAGCCATAAAGCGATTTCGGTACCTAATTTTGATTAGAATTTTTTGAACGGTCAGGAGACTACTATTTTCTAGTAATCAATTATTACAGCGCTAGGAGCGACACTCTGCCTTAAATTCTAGTCAATAAAAGCAGCTATTTAAAAAGAATTCACGAGTACTTAGAACGTTAGAACACCCAAGGGTCGTTCCGATTGATGTTTACAAACAATAGAATTTCATATTCATTTCCAAAGTGTGGATAAAATTTATTGTGCTAATGCAGGTACTGGAAGCCATAATAATACTCTCTCATCCAACTCGTGGATCGTGGCAATCCCGATCCCGATCTGAAAAAACTTTCTTGCTACAAACACTCGTTTAACGGTACCAGTACAGGGAACTGGAATATACCCAGGTCCAGTACACTTAAGCTTAAGTCTGCACTCGCATTGCAGGATGGTAAAATCAAAATGTTAAACGTTAAATTATGATAAATTCCCAGAAACCCATCATTCTCGATATCAACAACACTGTGATGATCTTAAAAATTTAGTCACTAAAAAAATTATGATCGTGCATGGAGGTTAGAGGTACATAGAAGTTTTGTCTCTGTTTTTATCGGGTTTCAAATTCCTAAATCGCAAATGCGCACCTCTATATATTTGGCTTCGGTTGGTGTGAAACAAAATACCAGACCAGAGAAGGCATGGTCAAATATAGTTTCCTGAAAATCTGAGGAAATTAGGCGGTATAGCAAGCAAAGCTGAAGCATTCTACAGACTCGAATAGAAATAAATTTTTAGGCATCTCTTACCTGTCCCGACGATTTTCGAAATCCCAAGTCCATGGGATCTGTACATGTCCAGCCTCATCAAAGACTTGGACTACTAAACCGCGGTTCTTCTTTTCCGCTGCTATCCACCGTGCTACGGCGGGGAAGACGTCGAGCATAATGCTAAACACTTCACTTCTTTTACTTAAGTCTACGAACTTGGAATCCACCGGATACATAATCTGCTCACCCTGAGCACTGAGTTTCACTACGTCATTAATTATCACTCTCACTGGTCCGACCCTGAACATAGGCCCGTAGGCTTCTGCCAACTGTGTCCTATTGATAAGAATTCGCACTTCAGCTCCGGTCACTTCCTCAGCGGCGGGGATGGCGGAGAGGTCGAAGCGGAGAGCGGGGGTGGGCGGGTAGAAAGTACGGACTGTGTTTGCAGTCCGCGTGTGTTTCCCAGGGAGATGGAGATTCGAGGTAGGGAGCTCCAGGCCCGTCTGAGATTTATACAGCTCTACCAAGTAGCGGGGGATCTGGAAGGGTTAGAAGGCATATTTAGTTTCGACAACTGACTTCCAATCCGTTTTGATAAATGATAATCAGTCCCGGGATAAAGATCTCCAGCAAACAAAACAACTCACCTTAATTGATGACTTGGATCGTGCAGGTCGCTTCTCCATGCCGAAAAGCTTCAGGAACCTGGACTCAAGTCGGGACAGGACTTTGGGATCAACGCTTCTGCTCACCTCCAAATCTAATGAGCGGAAATAGAACGCATACCTCGTTAACAATACGGAATATTTTCATACAAATTTAAGATTTGATCAGTTGTGAAATCGACGCTTTCCGTAATCTGAGCCGAGCAAGTACTCACCTTCTTCGTCGAAGCTACCAGAAGCTATGTGAATGATGGAGAAGATGGCGATGAGACAGACAGTCAATCTAAAAACAAATAAAACAATGGAAATCGTTAAAAAAATTTTTAAATTTTGTACTGAATGCAATGGCTATTTAAATCATCGCCCTATTTTCAATTTTCTTGGTTCGAAACGAGATGCAATAATTTAAACTCAACTAATATTTGTAGGGAATCCCAATTTGAATAGGTTGGAACACATGGGATGAATTCCAATTTTTTTTTTGCAAAATAGGTAGGTACCTAGTACGGATTTTGTGATACAATAGTCGTGTCAGATTCTCAATGCATATGGACAGTGACTAATCAGATGTATATTTTCATTCAGAGCTAAATTTACAAAAATGCATGGGCGAACGTAATTCGAGCTGCAGAGTATTTCAAGTCAAAAATTCAAATACGCTCTAATAGTTTTAGATTTCTAAATTACAAAAGGTAACTGTGACGTCCGAGACATATATAATACATGTTAAAAGTAAAATCTGCTATTTCTATGCTGTAGAAAACCTCAAGGCAAAAAAATCCAGGAAACAATAACTGCGGGGTACAATTCCTAAAGGATATTGATATTTACCTTGACAATGATTAACAACAGTCGGCTATCTTTCCTGTCTTAATTCATTCTTAAAGTTGATCTTCAGTGTCAACTTCGAGCGTCAATATTTGGCCCGATGCGTGGAATGAAAATGAAGGTCACCAGTCTCTTGTCTATCTACTAAGCGGCACATGTGTATGAAGTAAAGATCATGTAAAGATCTTGGGATGATAAGATACGATATGCTAAATCAAGGCTTACTGGATTTTTCTAGTCCGAGCTAGAATCTCCCCCACCCCCACTACTGCTGCGCTGCGTAATAATTAAGCACAACACCGGCTAGCACAATAGAAATATTTACACGGCACTCCCACCCCCACCATTACAAGACATCTAAAAATTATTTTGTAGCTAACGCTGTACTACTGGATTTAGTGGCTGTAACGTCGCTGCGTCAGAACAAGTTAATGTTTTAATGGCGGCTCATAAATCGAGTTGAAACCCTAAATCACGCCGAGGACCTGAGCATGGGGCGGCCTCATAAATGACCTATCCCAGGTTGAATCACGTACTGTGGACAATTGTAATTCCCCATTTATCCCAATGATAATGATAGGGAGTCCTGACACCCGACGAGGAGGTCTCAACATCTTGTTTCCACGTCTTGACCTTTCCCCAACCCCGTAAAAGTCATTAGGCAAGCACTCCGAGGCAGAAAGCGGTTTCCTTAGAAGGAAATACTGGGCCGGCTAAAGCAGTACGGGGTCCCTGTATAAGACTCTTTTTCCTGGCCCTTTGTACACACGCTCCCAGGCAGTAGGTCTCCAACGTAAAAGGCCAGGGGAAAAACTAACAAATTTTATAACCAGGTTTTATTACTCGCTTCCCTGTATGGACATAAATAATAATGTATATTTGTGTAGGTTCCCGTTCCTGCTTACTATTCAACTTCCCATTCATATGCATGAGCTCGAGGACATGAGGAATGCGAGGAGCACCGAAAGAAGCTTAAATTGCAAAACAATAAAACTTTCAAATGCATAGGGGTATACGTGTCAAAATCCAGGTTCCCAAACAATGACGTGTTGCCTACCTGCAATCCTCACAAAAATTTACAAAATTCCGGTAAATATACAAGGTTTGTGAAAATTTCTGTATGCTATGTCAATGGAGAAATTTAATGTCGATTCCTATCAAATGCTTTCTCCAACCTCAACTGTATAACGGAAACCGGTTTGAAATGCATTGCCAAAACATAAAACTCGACTTACCTTGAATTCATTGGTGATAAATAATTTACCGGCACTCCTCCAAGAGAAACAGCGACTTGGCTGTTAGTGTTTTTTTGGGCAATAGGGTACCACTTGAATTTGAAACGGTTTCGTTTGACTCAAATCAGAAACACTGACGAGCCCTTGACTTGCGTCTTGTTCGTTTTTTCTGTTCACTCTGATTATGCCTAGAACAGGGCTTCATTCATTATTTTGAGTCAACCTGTCGGTCTGCCTTTGAGGTTTTGACAACTCCTTTCATTCGGAATGACAGGCAGAATGTAACAATGAGGTAACAACAATTGAAATGAATGCTCAGTCGGAGCTTGTTTGATTCTCGAATAAAAAAAAGAGAAGTCTATTGGCGGTAGTTCCACTGCACTTGTGGGCTTCTTTCACGCTCCCAAATAATGGGGCAGCTGCCGCTGTAGCTACAATTACTACGCTCACAGTCACAATAGTGTATTTATTTGATTAGTCAAAACTGCTGTTGTTCCAAAGACGCTGAAGAACTGTAGACGAAATTGGTTTCACAAAACAGTAGTGTTCTTTCATGACGCTTGTATTTTCTGCTCTAATTGCATTGTATGCAACAGACTGTCGAATGATTCTCCGGGGCTTAGTCCACAACTCAATCTTCCGCTTCTTCATATGAATAGGGGATATGAGCAGGAGTGAAAGTCGAGCCAGATTTCTCTGAGCAGAGAAAGTTGCCGGAGCAGATTCACTTCACAATTGATTTCCAGTGTGCTAATTGGTAGTTGGGCTATAATTGAGATACACGTCTCACACGGAGGCACTTGCTCTCGACGTCCCTTGATGAGTTCTAAGACAGGAGTGCTGGGGCCACGCTGTCTCGCATAGACTTCTCATCATAGGCAGGGCACACACACAAAAAAAAGGAAAGAAAGACGAGCTCACTTTCCACCCCCAAGAGTTGTTGAATTTTTAACAATAGGATTTGTTTAAGTTGTTGGTTTGGCTTGGGTAGAATTGGGCAGTTTTTGGAGAGGGTATATGCGGCCTATCTGATGGGCCTATCTAGGCTCTTCTGGGCTGGGGTAAGAAGTAAGGGACGATTTTCTTGTGGCCCAGGAACCCAGGTGTGGAGGCATGTATGTGTATGTGAGGACTGAGTAGGTAAGTGCAGGTGAGTTGATGGTTGCAGGTGTTTTTCCGTAGGTCCATCTCTCTATCTTCACTCAGGATGGTCTTCAATTTTTCTGTGTCCCTGCCCGTGGGATGAATTCTTTGAAGGGAAACATTGCAAGGAGTCAGGCCCACACCAGAGCTACGTGCATGCATATATGGAAAGGATGGACCAAGCATTCACCTACAAATATTTTATGGGGATATTTTTGGACAGCAACTATGTCGTAGGGTTGATTCAAGAAGTTTCTTCTCAGTGGTCCAAGTTGAGGTCAAATTGTGGGACATACGTACAGGTAGCAAGAACCGGCGATTCCATCTCCAATTCATGCTACGGCGTAGTACGCTTACTGAAAATCGATCGAAAAACCCAAGAATTTGTTTACACGGTTTCATGTGGTGGCTTCGATTCGTACAAGTTTCAAATTAATCAGCGAAAGAACATTTGAAACAGGCATCTCAAGTTTTAGATTTCTTGAAAACATAGCCGATCTTCGCGGCTAGCAGACGTCACTAAACGTTTGATTTTGAGAGTAAATCCTAAATCCCTTTATAAGCCAAATTGAAATTGATAAGCATCTACTATCTTTACGATCTGAAACGCTCAAGCGACAATCGGACTGGACCACCAATTTGTAACAAGAAGGTGTGAAGCTGCGAACTTTTGAGATCAGCATCTTTTTTCCAACGGTCCTAAGCCGTAAAAAATGTAATTAAGGGTAAGAAAACTCTGCTGGGGAAATTCCGAATAAAAATCTGGATGGGCTTATTAGAGTATAGAAGAACACCGAAGGGTAAGCGCGAAGGATTCTTT